>VCRD01003153.1:29756-67802 GCA_006783055.1 Trinorchestia longiramus
ACGTACACAGAGCAGCATGCGTACTACCATCTCATGACAACTACTCGTACACGTACACAGAGCAGCATGCGCACTACCATCTCATGACAGCTACTCGTACACATACGTATATTATCGTACTAGCAACGCTGCCCTAAAGGCTGGTTAACGCACACCTTTTTGTTTGCAGTTCTAACGATCTCGTGGGTACAAAATAGACCAGTATATGCACTTACAGATTCTCAAGATTTTTGCAATCTTATTGAACTTTTATTCAAAAAGCAGTAAATTTATTTGTATGTTGTAGCCATTTCGTTGAACTTGAGTGATACGAACCTCTTCATTAGTTCAACTTTCTGAGAAATTTGCGTATTTATTTATGTCCTTTCATGACGAATTTTCCTCTCTGCTTTCGTGGAGCCTCTATACAGTAACGAGCATCTGTTCAGTGATGATCAATTGGCTCTCTTGCTCTATTTATTTACCCTCTCGATCATTTCAATGATGAAAAATTGCAGGTAATTGTTGTAATTATGCGTGAGACATTGCGGCTGTTGTAGTTTCAGCCTTCATGGAAGCATAAAACCTCTTCATTTAGTGATGAGTCATGCAATATTCGTGTTTTATTCATATGGAATGTTTCAATTCTTTCATATTAGTGAGAAACATGGTATCACTTTTATAATAAGTTTAGTATGTAAAAGTAATGTAAAATTTTGCTAAACACATATTAGTTCTCCAATTTTCACGTGATAAGTTAAATCATACTTTCTTACATTAGTTATTTATTTTTCACATAACTGCATATACTGTGGGGGTCGTTACGTCACAAGCGTTTTATGTTTTCATTCGAGGAATTTTTTGCACTTGAACTTATGAACAAAAATATTACACCCCAAAAAAGGACCTATTAGTGAAATTATTTTCTGTGTAATTTATGAACTTATTATTAGTCGGATGGTTGGTTAAATTTGAAATATTCACTGTCGTGAATCAGACACTACCCATAGTGTTTGTTGACGTCAGTGTATGTTATGATAACATTATTCAGTCCCTATGGTACCTCACTAGTCTTTGGTATCCTAGCTACTCGTCTGAGAATCAGTAAAACTTGTTGCAGGATTCTCTGCGCGTTCACGTGAAGCTTGAGGCAGCTCTGGAATTTTCCCTTTCCTCCTCTTTTTCGTCTCATGAAAGTAGCCGATGTGGCGCATCATTAACGCTACTCTTGTCATGATTGTTTTTTTTATTACTTCTATTTTTTTGTTGTTTAAAATGCTTACTCAGCGTTGCAAATTGGTTGTAGAAGACTGTGCCTGATGAAGTATTAACATTTGCTTCTTGAATGAAAATGTCCTTAAATGATACTCTGGAGATCGCCTAATGGTCCCAAGTCCTAAACATGTTAATCAAAATTACTTCTGCTTTCATTTTCAGAGTTTAAAACAGTTGTCAAATCAATTTTTCGACGAAACTATGACCATAGTACTTCTTACGAGTACTTCTATTTCTTTTGGTATTCTTCAGCAAATGTTTGCACGAATATTATTACTTCAAAAACAGTTATTTTCAACCTCCCTGTAATTTTCTCAAACTCTACCCTCTGATTATTTTCGGGTTCTTTCGTGTTTGTGTGTGCAAATATAAGGGAATTGGGAAGTGCATTAAAACTACTCTAAATTCGAATTGAAAATCCGCGTAGAATCTAGCCGAATTGATCGAATCAAATTTCGGGTAGAAAAAGCCACTCGCCTCTGCCGTAAGCTGGCAGTCAATGCAGATCAATCAGGCTAAGCTACGGAAATCCTTTGCGAAGAGAGCAGATCTATCGACAGAGCAATCGTCGGCGAAATTGTGTGTGCTCAGTTAACAAGCAAGCAAATCGATTATGAGTGTATCCATGATACGTAAAGTAGGAGATCAGAGCGAAAGAATCTCCAGCACCAGCTTCAGTGAGAGATCCAGTACGACTATTTTTGGAGGTAAGAAGGCGCATCATGAACGATACTCGTAACTTTCATAGAACTTTCATTACGGCCAATTATGGCTGCTATTTTTCTGGCATATTTAAAGGTTCAATGCAGAATAGAATCGTTGAAATGGTTTTATTTTGACAGGGAAGCTTTTACATTGTATTTGGGGAACCTTCTAGCAACGGGTCCAGCCGTCACTGTTCACTACTGTTTCTGGAATTACACAAGTATTTGAATTCGACATTCAATCATTTGGCTGAAACCGTACGCTTGGATTTGGTACTCACTATGGCGATCTAGGCATGTGGAGGGAGAAATGAAATACATGTTTACGTCCTTCCTCCGTTGCCCGGGAGCGAAGGCTGTCGTTGCTACAGGGCTTCAAAGCTCACCCAAACTCACTCCTTTAATTGGAGACCTGCCTCTCAACGAAAATACCCTCCTCGTTTTTCATAATTTTATTCAATGAGCGTCTGGTCTTTGATGCTCAATTTCAATCGCAAAGTTGATCTTTTTGGCCTCCCGGAGTTGAGCCGTTAATCTCTCTCGATTGCGAGATTACTTTCTCGTTAACTTTGCAGAATTCCTAGGCATGTGTGTTGTGCGTATTTCCTCAACGCCTTCAGCAAACTTTTTAAAATGAAGCGAATTTTCTGGCACATGGCATCGGTTGCTCATGTTAGGAAAGAAACGTAGTGTCATTACTGCGGGCTAACACCAACAAACACCAGCTCCTGCCGACGCATAGTCGAACGTGATCGCCCAAATTGTACTTGCTAAGCACATACGTACTTATTTTTGCTTAAGACTCCGTGATAATTAACACGTTGACTTCGAAGTGGTACGTATGTGTACAACTTAGGTTAGGTTCTGTAATTTTTTCAGATCCTTCTAGTGACTATGCGTACAAAGTAAAGTTTTACACCAATCAGGCAATCGGAGTCAACTTGTTAAAGTCTCCAATCACTTAAATCTCGTGTATAGGAAGATATGAATAGAATAGAATAGAATGAGGCTATAGGAACGAACCTTCGGGCCCATTCTTGGGTCGGATAATTACTTCGATAATTATTCGGTTGTTTACCCAAGTCCCATGCCGTATTTCTAGCCTCGTCAACCATGTCGGCAGCGGGATTCGAACCCGGGTCTTTCCGCTCGCAAGCAGATTCGCTCACCAGTCGACCAAGCTGGTGATAGTCGACCAAGCTGGTGATTGAGTGCTGCAAAGTCACACGATCGTAAGTCTTCAGACGGTCTGAATGACGTACCTCTGATAATAATATACGACATGACCTATGAATTACTTGTATTACCTTCAGTATACACATATAATTGGTTTGTCCTGGTGCACAGCGGTGAGTGTCCATCGAAAGCACTCAGACTTGTCGTAACTTTTGAAAACATTTTTTTTTATGCCAGGAGTTTTTTCTAATGTTATTTTCTTACATTGTGTTGCGAAATAACCCGAACAATTATCAATATTAAACTTTTCTTCAGTTATAGACCACAACAAATTATTCTACATTCGGAAGTTATTCCATTCCAGGTATAAATGTATCATTTATTTTATTGAAGACACATATCGATGAATCACTTCCATTTTCATTTACTTGTATATTAGATTAAATGGGACTACGAAGCCATGCTAAATTAGCAAAATGTGTCAACAACAATATTTAATATTAGTGTTCTCGTGCCATCAAAAATGATGACAAATGCTGTTGGAAAGATATTAAATAAAATTACATATATGAACGCAATGCAATATATTTAGTTTTATATATATTTACAAAGGACAAACGTTTTAATTGAGTATTTCTTTAATGGCAACATTCCTAGTGAAGGACAAATCATCTACCAAATTTCCTTGAACATCAGTTTCTTTAATTGCTGTACCCCTGCACCGTATCCACGATACGGTCTCGAGTATATAAGACTCTGGATCTCTATTTTTTTTTAAAGTGACACGAAATATATAAATAAATATATAAACACACGACGGTCATTTTTATTATTAGATTAGATTAAGTGTGTGACCAATTTCATTCAATCACAACCTTCATTCTCTCAGGCATTGAAACGACAAATGTTTTTCTGATTTTTTTGCCAAGCAGCTTACAATTGTTCCCACTGTGTATCTTGCAAAGAAATGCTTGATTTGTCAAGGGTTTGGTCTAAAACAGGGGTCGGCAAAGTGGTCGATATCGACCCCTGGGGGTCGAGGACAGAACTCAAGGGGTCGATAAATTTATGGGGATCGGAAGGGGGTCGATTAAGGATATATATGGTTGAAGCTGGTTTTAGCCATGCGAATGCGATTTTAACTAAGTAGAGAAATAGACTAAACATGGAAAACCGTGGTGATTTACGGTTAAAGCTTACCAATTTTAAACCAAATATCAATAGCCTTGCTGTCGCTCATCCATCTCATTAATATCAAGTTTATTGGTAAATAGGTAAGTTAATGTATTTTTCATTATTCATTTTTGATAAAAAGCATATTGTGTATTTCCATGGCAGTCAATATTATTGTCAAGCAGCACATTTGTTTTATATAATTAAGTTCATGAAAATTTTTCAACGATAAGTATTGTCAGATTTCGAAACAGTCAAAATTCTCTATAGGTAGGTAAACTTCTATTCTTTTCTTTTTTACTTTATATTAGTGACGACTGCCTTTTTCTCTTAATATATATCTTCAAACATTGTATAGGGTACAACATAAGATTGGTTTGGTTTATAACATTTCTCTTTATTTTTGGTCATCAAAAATGTCAATAATGGTTTAACATTTTTTTTCACCTATTTGTATGTGTGTGTGTGCATGGAGGGGGTCGATGTAAATACAAATATCCTATGAAGGGGTCGACGGGTAAAAAAGTTTGCCGACCCCTGGTCTAAAATGTCATACAGGTATTCAATTTTTTTAAGATCTGGGCTTTGTGGGGTCCAGTCCAAATTCCAGATCCAGGAAAAGGTCACGCGCTAAATATCAAACATTGTTCTTATTTCTTTTCTTTTAGTTAGAAATCAATGAACTAACATTTATTGAATATAGTTTATACGTTTGATAATTGATATTACTGATTTTTTACTTATGCATAATTTACATGCAATGAAAGTAAAAAAATTTTATCCTTGTACTGGTATTAACTAGTATTGTGCGTCACAATGCAATTACTTTCGGCATATTTGTTATTTTTTATGCTTTGTAATTGCCACACAAAGGTCGTATAACATCTATAAATTGAAAATAAATTATTTGCAACACCTGTACACACACACACACATATGAGTCTTTCATTTAAAAAAATTGATTCCTATATTGCTCTAGCCGATATAATGTCTAATGAAGATGTATTTCCATTATGTTTTTCAAGTAACCAGTATTTACAAACGATACATTCACCATTATCATTATAAATTTCAACAACTCTACATTTTACCATCCCAGAAATGATGCTCGACTCGTCCTTTTCTGCCGAGATTATTTTTATGCAAAACTAAAAGGAGTTGCTGGACAGAAAAGAGTACAGTTACTTGTTAGTACGTAATGAACTCACCTTGTCAGCTTGCTTGTCACCTCGTTGTCGCAATCCTGGGCGCTGTCAGAGATGGGCCCAAGTATTGCTGCGTCATCATTTCCTGCTATCCAGACATGTCATTTCCCAATAATTACTAGATCTCTGTCCAACTGATCACTCAATAAATTATTAATTATTTTTTATCACCAAAGGGACAATTTTCGAGTATAATTTTGCTTTTCTTAGTTATGAGGTTTGTGTGCACTGACCTTCAGCGTTGCAATGATTTCTTCTTGTCACGTGGAAACTTATCACCACTTACAACCGTTGTTACATATTTTTAAGCCTATTACTTCTACATTTTTCATCACAGTGTAACGGTGGGCTCTAAAAGTCGCCTACATTATTTCCAGACAAAACTTACAATGTTCGAGCAATCGTTCACTGTATTCTCATGAGTATCAATCACTCCTGTTTTTCACCAACAACATCCGCGGGCACACATGGTTTAGGAGTTTTTTTTTCGATCATCATTTCGTAAAATTTTCTTGGCTATTTGGCTTGAGCATCCTCGAAGCCCGGAAAAAATGTCCAGTTTTGTGAGACGAACGCATCAAAGTTGAGCGAGCGTTGCGCGCAAACTTCGTCCCATGCAAAGACTGATCGTCTAGCGCCAAGGAAACATTTATTCCGAGGAAATTTTTGCCGCTAAATTGGATGTCAGAACGCGAGTTGTTTCTCGCCCGCTGCCCAGAATAATGTGACGTCAGAACGAGAATTCTGACGCCAGGATTCTGATGCGGCAAAGATTTTGTGATCTCAACTAAAGGAGAAATTATTGTAAGGTTTAGTCAAGATTAGTATCTGTCGCCCAGAACAGAAATATGAATCCTGAGGCTGATAGAACTTGAATTCTAAGACTGATCGAGTATAAATTTTGAAGCTAATGCGGCTTGAATTCTGAGACTGATTCCGCATCAGTTCTGAGAAAAATTACCCATTAATTTCGAGACTGAGGCAGCTCCAGCATGTATTCTAGGTCCTGCATGAAACATGAAATAAACGAAGCAATAAAAACAAAATGAACGAAAATCCTGAGGTTGGTGCAGCAGCTATTTTGTGTGCAATAACCATGGAATAAAATATTAGAATAAAGGGAGTTGTAATATTGCAGGCAGATTTGTGATATACAATACAGCATAAATACTGACATTATGACTAGAAAAACAAAAACTGTAATCCCAAGGCCAATACCAGTGCTTACGGGGTTAAAATCTTGCCGCATGTGAACGAAATAAAGAAAAAAAAAACCTAAAGACCATTGGTGAAATATAAATATTTAACTTCGAGTGCTTCTAGAATAGAGACGATTGAAATATTAATCTGAATGAGGAATACAAGCAACAGGATTAATATTCTAGACAGCAATACCGGCATCAGGATCCCTAAGACAATCTCACTGCAGTGAGACTGTCCTGAGACTGGGACTGCAGTGAGACTGTCCTGAGACTGGGACTGCAGTGAGACTGTCCTGAGACTGGGACTGCAGTGAGACTGTCCTGAGACTGGGACTGCAGTGAGACTGTCCTGAGATTGGGACTGCAGTGAGACTGGGACGACAGTGAGGTCGTGTAAGACTGTCCTCTCGAGCCTTTGTTTATTCTCGGCCGACGTCGATAAGTAAATCCAATTACCCGATTTTTGCCCTCCTACTCTCTCTTTTATTCGTGAGTGATAAAATCTTGAAGCTAAAAATGTCGAAGTTGTGTATTTATTCTACTACGTGCATTCTGCTTTTTGTTCCATTGAAAAGTTTGCTAGATTTTTATGTTTTCTGTTGACGAATGATTGTTTTTCGTTCGTTCGTTTCATCAAAAGTTAAAAATATTGTGTCTGGATCTCTGTAGCAAGTAACCTATTTAGGTGCTGGTTGGAGGATACTATTGACATTCCATTTAATATTATTATAGTATGTGTTTGAATGTATAGAGAAATGGTGTTGTGTTCATTGCAGTTATTACAGTTATTCGAACATGCTTAATATTTTTACTTCGTTACATTCATAAAACTAATATTGCACTTCTTATTTGTTCGATTTTGCAGTTGTGTTAACGAGCTGAGCTTCATTAATTCAAATATCTTTATTTTTGTTTCTATAATCTCCGCATCACTGCTCCTTTCCATACCCAGTACACAGACTTAAAACACAGTATGTGTTTACTGATATTTGTTTGCTTAATTTTTAACCGTAATTTTCATTTTTACAGTCCTTGCAAACTGCAAAAGTGATTGCACGTCTGTATAACCTCTTCATGAAAACCCCTGTGACTGAGTGACTTGCGGTTTAGATTTGAAGCTACATAGACTGGTTAGGTTTGTACTTGCATGTTGCCACCGTTCAGAACTGCGGTTACTGTTTTGATTGCAGCTGTAATCTAGTAAGAATTAATCAGAGTTTAAATAGTTTTTTCGGAATTAGCCTGTTCAATAAAATGCTGCTGCTGTAATGTGAGCGAGGGACTTTAAAAATCAATACGTTGTCTCACGTGAAGTATTATGTAGTCACGCATGAACTAATAAGTAGACCCTTGTGAACGCATGTGCCAGCAATGACCTGCGTGTCCCGCTGGAGATGTACTATTCTTACTGAATCTCTGACACTAGCGAAATGTCACGTGTAGAACTTCTCGCTCGTATAATTTACAAGGAAAGTTTCTGGTTATTCGGTTACGCTGGTTGATTTTGGTCGGGCTAAAACATAACGCTTAAGTTATTTCCCAGACCTATTATTCAAATCTAAGTGAATCACGCCTCTATTGTGAGTAGAGTAAACTAGTTAAGTCATTAATGCATTGCGTCCTGAAAAATGAGCGCAGAAAATTTGGTATTGTGAGATAATATGAGACTGTCAAAAGTTTGTCCTATGTTAGAGTCTACCTTAAAGTGTAACTTTCTAAACGAAAGTTTTCAGAATTTTAAATATCACAATACGGACTTGTGGTGCGTATTATTTTCTGGAGGCTATGCATTTATGAGTGAGTTGATGCAGAGCAGTGAGCCCTGCTGCAAGCGTACACTTCCTCCAGTTCAGGACATACGATCAGAAGCGTCTCGGGTCTCTGCCGCCTCTCATTCTCCCAGCCAGAACGCTGTTCTACACAGCCCCGGTTCAGTGTGTATGTATTAGGTTGTTACAAAAATAATGGCCGATTTCAGAAGCATGCGTTGGCCTTCGAGCGGCCATTATTTCTGTAGCAACCTAATATGTACGTCCTCGGCATCTTCTGATATGTACATGAGAATGCACCACAGATTGTAAATACATACATTCCCTTTATTCACATTCGTTTACACCCTGTGTGCATAGTACTCAGTTATTCAGTGCTGTTAATGTAAATACACGAAGCGTATCTTGTTTATTTCAATTGCCTTCACGAGGGAAAATGAGGTATTGGTTAAGCTTGTGTTTATGTTTCCATTCCAGATTTTATTACACTGAATGATTCATTTCTACACTTCTCGATTATTTAAGTGTATACTGTTTTACCACTAAGTTGCCTTGCTGTCATCCAAACACAACTATTTTCATGGCTGATTTCACAAAGCACTCGCAATCCATTTCCGCAAGGATTTTATAGTTTTCATGCTGCAGCTGCTGCCCGACCCACAGCTCCGGTCCGTCATCGCTCACTGTTGTTTTCCACACATCACAAAATGCCAGAATTCTCGCATCGATCCGCTCTACCCTGCCATGTTTCTAAGTGCAGGCATTAATCTAGGTCTCAACCAAGAAATTCTCTACTTCTTCGTTTATGGCTGTGAACTTTTATTTTATTTTGATGGTCTCGCCAATGGTTACTTTCAAAATGGGTTCCACTGAGATACATATGTTCGGGTGTTGTCTTTTTTTATTTTTCGAGCGTATTTTATCCTTTCGTTGTTGTCTCCCTAAGATAAGGACGCTTATGAGGGGTTTTCTTCTGCACATCTTAAGGACTTAGTGAGTATGATACGCTCGGCTCTTAAAACAGTGCGTTACACAGTGCTGCTACCCTCGTCAGGACACACAGAATATATGACGAGCAACAGAGGCATCCTCTTGCTTCTGCCCTAGAGTGAATTTAATTTATTGCAAGACTAAAGCTTTGAATCTAATAAACTTTAGTGAATTAGTAAAACTCGAATAAATTTACTTCAAGTTTATTCAAACCGAAAATTAGGTCACAAGGGGGTCGTTTTTTCACTTCATTCATTAGAACAAAGGCATTGATTTTTCCTATTGACTTCATGTGTACAGAAAATTAGTGCCGAATTTGTCGAGATCAAATTTGTATTTTTTTTTCATTGAGATAGTCACGGTCTCTGATGTAACGCCATTGTCCGACAAATAGCAAGTGCAAAGTGAAAAAGTACACAAGTTAATTGCAGTATGTCATTCTAGCATATGGTGATGTAAATTATTTTTTACGTGTTAGTAAGATAAGGGATTGATATTTTGAATATAACAATTATTTTGTTTCTTTTGAACCGTAATCCTATAAAATTTTTGTTTCATTCATTTTTTGACATTCGTTTGCTGATTATTTCAATTATTTCATTTTCTATTTTGCTTATATTTTCCCAATGAGATTTTCCAGCTCTGCATGCATACGAAGTTCATGCTTTTCTTTTTACACTACTGTTTTATGATATAGCTTTCATTTCCAGGCCTTTTTTATATAATTGTTGTCACGTGCGATCGTTTTATTATTTCGAAAAACTTCTCTTTAGAGGATATTCATTTATAGTCTTTTTTCAATGTATTTTAGTAGGTCGCAAACCTGTGCTCTATTTTTCTTTTGCTTCACTGGCTTCCCTTCCATTTGTGAGACTTCCAGAGAACGTCGATAGCTGTTGCAACCATAACAACCAATTTCTCCCGAATTCGAGGGAAATTCTACGGGGATTGGCTGATCAATTTCACGGTAAAGTAATCAACAACTCGTTCGTATTTAGACTTTTTTTTCCCCTTCACAAAAGTAAAATTGTTCAATGCAATTATTTTTTGAGTCTGTGTTTTTTCTGTACTGAAAGTAAAATTTAATTTTCGAAAAATGTGGATATATTTTGTAGTTTTTCTTCGAACCATGAAATTCTTTCACAAGTAATTGCTCTTGGAGGAAATATATTTGATCCTGTACTATTCATTTGAAGGAATGTTTCAGATAGTTTACTGTTTCAATCATTCACTCATGCCACACAAACTATAATTGAATAACAACCTCCCTGTGCATTAATTAAATCTCTATTTGAGCTCAGCAGTCCTGTCTTTGACTGCTGCTCAAAATCTCATCTGAGCTACAAATGGACTGTGAGCTTCTTGCTTCGTTTCGACGGAATCAAGCTCACTAATTTACTACGTTCTCAAAAAGTTCTGTTTGCCTGAAGTTCATTAGCCGAGTTCGCTAATTACGAGGGCAAACTCGAGTCAGAGATTATGTCTCTTAAATTGAGTATCATCGATGCTAATCTAAACGGCTAACTAGGGTAGGTAATCAGGGAAGAGTTGCTGCTTTTATTTTGTACGAGAAGTCAGTAACGATGCTAATATCTGTGCCCGAATTAATTAGGATTGTTTATAAGTAAATAATTATGTAACACGGTTATTTATGCAGTATACTTGCGTGTGATTGAAATGAATTTTTATTGGTATTCTGTATCGACAAGGTCATTCAAGTCATGGGGGGGGGTTTCTATTCCTTTTGAAGAGTAGATGTGAATGGTTTGGATCTTTATTTTCAAGTTATTATCTAGTGTATTTGAAACTGCAGGCTTTCGATCATTTGACTAAGCAACTGCAACAGTTTCTAGTTAATGTTTTCTACACTAAATAAGATGCCAGTTCTCATATGTTCATTTTAAAATTATATTCTGGCAATACCCATAATAATTATCAATTAATCATTTATAATTACGATATTCAAACTTATGCTCAGGGATCTTATGCTTTTTGTTAAAGTGAAACATTATGGAGTGTTCTTTTTTTGCGCTGAAACCTCTACTTTACCACGACGTAAAAGCTTTTTCCAACCATGAGAAATGAGTCGTCAGCTTGTCGATGTGCTAAAGTATTTATACAATAATAAATTAAATCTTAGGAAATGCTATTCAAGAAATTCGAGAGCCGTGATTGAAACCCATAACGCTTAAGACAGTAGATAGAGTTATTCATCTTCATGAGGTATGCCAATTTATTTCTTGAGAAGACCTCGTAAACTTCAAAAGCCAATAAAATTTGCATAAGAAATATCGGTTCAATACCCGTGTCTGCATCACTGCCTGCCAGTCGTGCTCCAGATTTGCTTGGGAGCAAATAATAGGCCCTTGTTGCTACATTGTTCTCATGCATCGTGTACGTTCATGTTCTTTATTCAAGGCAATTTATCTGCTCGTAGGACCCCTTGAGATATCGCATCTTAGATTCACCGGTTCTTATGGTAAATTTGAATAAGTGTAACATTTCATTCAAATGAGAGAATTTTTCATTTACTGTAGAAATAATTAGATAATTGAGTAGAGTACAGTCTTGCAGTCGAGTTCTAAACGTGAGGGAAATAATGCGCTGTTGTTATTGAAAGTAAAGCCAGATAAATAGTTTGTGTTCTGGTTTTTAAGCCTAGTCGTGCATGTTTTCATTTTATCAATGCTTCCTGTTCATGGAGTTCATGATTTAATTTCCTTCTGTTTCCTTCAGATTTCTTTGGGAAAAATTGGCTCTTAGTTTACACTAGTACGGTAAACTAAGCATGCTTTCCCTTACTACGCTTTATTTACGGTATTTTTTAAACAGTACGGTTTAAAAAGTGTTTATATTCTCTCAGTATGATCTTCAGAAAAGAACTGTCGTCCTTATGAACGGGTTTAAAAAAGAGTGTAACCTTAGTATTAATAAGGTCTGAAAAAAAACACCTTTGGGGTTCTCACCGTCCTAGAATCACCACGCCTGTGAGGCACGTTGGCCTCCTGATATATTCTGTAAATGTGGGTTGTGTGATCATGGTGGAGCTCGAGTTCTGCGTTTTCATATATAACAAAGAATTTTTTCTTCTCATTAAGGGGTAAAGCATAATATACTCTTAATAAGGTGTACCTTATGATTTTGAACGACAATAATATTGATCTTGTACTGATTATATTCATGCTCAGGACGGTGTGTTTCTTCTCATCGAGTGAACTTTTGTTCTGCGATGCAGTTAGTTTCGTCACATATACGCATGTGTAGAATAACATAGTCTTTTTTCTATCACTAGTCGTGTGAGATATTCCTTAAAATTAAAATTTTAATCTGGTGAATGTGATAGATGATTTGCATTTCCGCATGCTGTTCATACACATTTTTATCGATGGAAAACAAAACAATAATAGAAATTGTTTCATGTTTGTATCTTCTAGTCTTCTATAAGTCGCTTCATGCTAGGTATTCGTCCCGAAATGCATGCATAGTGAGGCTTAGTATTTTCCGCTGTCATTAATATTCAGCTCACTTGAGCGCTTTTTATCGGTCTTTCAGGTCCCATAGGCATGCCTCGCTAGCGCCACTTCAGCGCGTGATGCACGGGCGACAGCCAGAATGGACGGGCACTCGGAACACCATACACTGTCCAAAACTGTGACCTGCCCTTGTTGGTGTCATACATGTACGCGGGGGGAGGTGTGATCCTGCGAGATTTGGTTTTGTGGGGAAAATTGAAAGAGGAGAGACGGGAATGGTATTTGGCAACGTGTAGTCTCCGCTTGAATCGATTTTGGATGTCGAAATCCCGAAAATTAATGGCCGCTGCGATATTCAACGTCGTGTGATGGCTGGGAAATTCGATGAGGAGCTAAAATTCATAGCGTGAATTGCAAAAGTGGTATTTGCGATGCACAATTGAGGCTAAATATCTTGTTCCAGGGGCCAAAATCCTGAATATAGCTGACAATGTGTACTTGAATTTTATAACCGTTAGTGAGAGCCGGGCTTTATTGTATTCTGAAAATCCTATCAACGAATTTTTTCACTACCAGTAAAGGGCATTGCCTGGTGTTACAGTTCACTTTCATTTTTCGTGTTTTAGCTTCGGAACCAAGCTTGGATCCCATCACCATCCCAACACGGGCGTGGATCCTACATTGACAGGTCTCAGTTCTTATAGGGCATTACACGCAAACAAATTGCTGTTCCTTGTGGCAGCTCGAGGCTAGGGCAGCACTAACTAACGTATAAGTCTCGTCTTTTTTGTGGGATTGAGTGCTGTGACCGCTGCTGGCAGGCTCTAAAGAGCGAAATGAGACTTCCTCATTCGGCGATCAACTGAGATTTTATGTGGGCGCTACTGGAGCTGTTGACGTCATCTTACGAAGGGTTGTACTGGAGTGCAGCAAGTATTTGTTTGTTAGCTTCTTTGTTACGACTCAAGTTTTCTGCATCTGTTCGAGCTTCCGAAGTCTTCTTCTTAAGATCATTTTTCTCTCTACTCCTCCGGGTCGGAAACGGTGCGCAGTTGAGAAAACATCTCGTCGTTAATGTTGCGGAAAACATTTGGGAAATTAATTATTTGTCTTTTTTATGCACTTGTTTTAAAATGCATTGTATGGTTTTGAAAATGTATATTGTATGAGATAATTTTTTTTACTTTTTTTCTCTCTATGTACACCAACTGTTCCCGACAAGCGTCAAACGCGTGCACCAAATGTTTCTGACCACAGAGAGTAAATTTGTATTCTACTTGTGCTGCTTGCTTCTCAGTCTACTTTGTTCGCAAGAAGCTTGTTAAGAAAACAGACTTCCCACGTTCCACTAGCAGTATAACTTATATCATCCTCGACGGTTCTCGTGTCTAGTTTCAAAAGAAAGCACTTTCAGCCTCATCTGTTGCGTGATGGTCGCACATCGCTGTTGTGTTCGAGTGAACACTGATTCTTTTTGTCTCGCCGGATCCGATGCAGCAGCAGTGCAGGACCCGTACTCAATTCACTACGTATTTTTTTTCCAGTAATTTTGCCCTGTTGATCATCTTTGATATCAGAAAATGGTGCTGATTGATACTGGTGTACTTTAAGTATTTACTCTGCGTTGCATAGATCATACACGATCTTACCGTCTTGCTAAAATTGTCATTGTGTAAATTTGTGTCAGCTGAGTTCTGCAAGCTGTTCCCGTGACTCAAAAACTATTCAGAAAGCTTTCATTTCTAAAAAAAATTACTAATATATTTTGATCTACGAGTTTATGTGCACATCTTTTACAAGCGTACTTCCCAGGATTAAGAAGTTACTGAGTTTTATTTCATTCCATTTTTTCTTTTGCCTCTTAAATTTCTTCGTCCTCTTAACAATTATTTGATCCGAGCTACAGATGTGCCTGGTACGATTAGCATTATATCAAATTGCAGTGGTGAGTGCTGTTCTGATGCTGTCTTTGTCCATTGATAACTACGAGAAAGAAGTTGAACTTTAAAAGCTTCGTCTAGCTCTTTGACATTCAATGCTTGTCTCATAGATTGAACTGAAAATTCACCTGTTCTTCGTTATATGTGGATTGCGGGGACTGTCAAAAACAACAGTTATTCACGGCGTTAGTGGAATAGAGGAATGAATTCAGGTATAAAACGCCTGTGAAAAATATTCACTGATGCTTTGATGGCGTATCTCGGCGACCATTCATTCCTAGAATTGTTTTGTTTTCAATTTGTAGATGCAACTGAGCGTGAGTTGAGGTGCTTGCAACCGACGGCCGCGCTCCTGTCGCACATGTGAACGAAAAAGGAAAAATATATATGTATAGGATGCTCGAACTTTGCGCCATCGCCTGCTAGCCTGTTTTGTATAATATCCAAAAATTTGTTCAGGATGATGTAAATTTATTCATAGAATATTTGGTGTTGCAGACTCGGATTGCAGCTGATGGTTTAGTACGTATGTTCTTGTCACATATTGTCCTAACCATAAGTCAACTCGCTGCTCTATATCGTTTTTTGAACAATTCAAATCTGCCAGTCCGTGTATCATGCTATACTTGCGGTTTTTCGTCTTCTTTTATACGTTACAGTTCGGGAAACTTACAACATGAAGGAGCTAATTGATAATTTCTCGAATATTTTATGGTAATTGTCGTTCGAAAGATTCCGTTGTGTTTAATGCATCAGTCCTCGTAATTTATGCCATGTTTTCATCCTAATGAGCACGTCTTGCTACTGAGTGTGCGATTTCGTTTGGCTTCGTTAATAATGTCTTCCCATCGTAATGTCTTCCTCTGTATACCTCAGGTTATTCACGGAATAATCGATCATACCAACTCGTAACGAGCAATTTTCTGCCACAGAAGAAATGCACAAGCAATGCATTAATTTCTTTCGTAATTTGTTGACATCATGGATTGCATTAGGTTCTATATCCTCTCAGTGAAGTACGTTGAAAGAGTATCAATAAAACACTGTGGGGCATTAGTTTCTGATGTTTAGATAACCGAATTTTTGTTGATGGAGGGCAGAATGGCAATAGCTTCCTCCGTAATTGTCACTTCCACAGTTACCGTAGTTGCACTGGTGATATAATATACGTATTAGCCGTATTATACGTACACGGTTTGTGTGTATTAGTACATTATTGTCGGGTCATGTTTGCAGTACTGCTAATATTCCTGTCATTTCACGCAGCTTAGTCACGTTATGTTAGTCCCTGGCGCATGAAACGATTTAATTACCAGGTAATTTTGAGAGTGTTTTCACTAAGCGTGAAACTGAACTGAATTGTTTAACAGCTTGATTAATTCATTAAAACAATATGAGTCGACAATTTTTTCTCCCTCTTCCATTCTGGTTTTCAAACTAAGTCTGAGTCTTGGGTATCTTTAGACAAAAAAAGATGATTTTCGGCTGAATCAAAATAAACTCGTTCGTAATTGTCGAATAACAGTTGATGCCCATTGAAAGCTTAATGCGCGTGTCCATTACCGTGTATTTTGCTCTTACTTAGTATTGCACTGTTTTGAATGAAACCATCGTTATGAGCGGCTTTTATCGCCGTCAATCTCTGAAATGTGCCGTATTTTGATGTACATATGGAATATTCAATGTTTGGTAAGTCTGTTTGTGTTTTCATTCTCGGGGACCTAGAGGTTCATTTTTCGGCGAAAGATTAAAAAATGATTTGTTTGCTGTCCGTTTGATGGACCCTGTGAATTCACTACCAGCACCGAGCGTTCAAGCGTTTTTCGTGTTGAATATCAGGATTTGAAAGACCTGGAATTCAAGACTGGATTTTTGCTAATTTTTTACATTGGGTAAATTACAATATTTGCATGAAATAACAGTAATTTTTATGTTTATGCTAATATTATTGTTCAAATCGCTTCTACTGTATCTTGTTTCTGGTGCATTTACATTGCGTATTTTTTGCTAGATACTTCTAACTCAGACGTCAAACACATACTCTAGGTTTACAGAATAAACCATTAGATGCACGTATGATTTCTCATGATTTTTTAATTGTATTGTATCTATATTCTAAAAAGTTTAAATTCATATATATATATATTACAGGTATTTCGTTGATGGTAAGTTGAACGAACCTCTTCATTAGTTCAACTTTCTGCGAAACTGCGTATTTTTCTATGCCCAGATTTGACGAATTTTCTTCTCTGCTTTCCGGAAGCCTCTATACGGAGACCAGCAAAAGTTGTGAGAATGGATTTTCTGGTCGAAAGTTTATGATTAAAGTTCTCGCTGATTATAGCTCGTAATTTGAAGTTGACTTGCACGGCCGACGCAACTAAAAGGAATGTTTTCAGGGATGCACCATCGTCGCAAACAAATAGAAATATTTAAGTTTTTACGCCATCTTTTTCCATAATAACATTAATAATAATAATATTAATAGTAATAATGAAAGTAGTAATTATAATCATATTCTCATAATCTTGTTACTTATATATATGGCATGTTTTTTCTACCATGTAGGGAATGAAGCCGTTGTACGAAAATAATTAAATACTTTCAGAAGATGATGCTCCTTACTTTCTCGCACGGAGGTTTAGGTGTTGATTAAAGGGATAAGACGTTAAATTAAGACGTAATGCACGTTACGAACTCGGCTTCGAGAAGCTGAACAGTTGCGAATCCTGCGGTAGTCGCTGCTATCAGCGTGAACGTAAATGTCCGTTTAACCATTAGACAACGAGAAAAATATGTGTAGTGAGATTTAAATGAATTTTTGATCGATTGGTATTAGTAAGAAAGCGTCGGCATGATGTTTTACTTTACTCGTGTGTTTTCAGTGGTATTCATTCATGAAAAGTTCTAATATTGAACTAAAATAACGGCATAATCGTATTTTTTTCAAGAAAAGGAAGTAGTAATACGCTTGCATGAAAATAATCTATCTCAGATACATCGTTATAACCTTACTTCCTTGGAAAATCTTTTTGGTACAACACCTCAGCCACGTCGTTGGTACTTTCAAAATCTTTTCGCATTAATGTAAGTTATGTAATTATTTGGTTTTTCTTTATTAGATGTCTCAGGTATATATGGATTATTTGCTTTCGCATATCGTTTCTATATAGTTGAAATTCATTCTCTTACCTTTTTAACTTTTTCAGTGAACAAACAAGATCTTTCTAGAATTTTTCAAGATCTTTAAATATATTTAATTCTAATTCTTTATATGCTTCAGTAATGCATCGAATGACAATCCAGGCGCTGGAAATAATGCACTGGAGCAAGTGAAAAACTTTTCAAACACATTCCTCTAAAGTTTTTAAATATATCAGCTAGCAATAATACATCTATTTTAAGATATATACATATTATGATAGTTTTATATGTTTCATAACTGAACGCTTTCCAAACGTTTAATACATATTGATGTTCGTCCTCTTTTATGTGTTTTCCCAGAATTATTAACATATTAATATGTATAAATACCTTGTCATTAATGAACTCGATTTATTCTTTATTTGGAAAGTATTTTCATAATTCCTTGTATTGCGTTAAATTTTTCGACAATTTATCTAAAAACGATGCCACCGCACTCATAGTCGAGGCGCAGTGGGCTGAGACTCTTAAGAAGCAGAGTACTGAAACATCACATACCAAGCCTATTATTACGCACTGGTGGCTGAGATATTATAGGAGGCTCACACTGTCGTGAAACCGAATTACTTTACTTTGGTGTTTATTAATATATGTGTCGAAACTGATCCCTGTGTCATTTATCCTATTGGGTTACTCGACGGTCCCTTATCTCCTCAGACACTCACTCCGAGTAAGACGAAGTCGAAAAGATATTCCGGATCTAGAAAAGATATTCATTGTCTGCTCGGGGCTAGGAGAAGTCTGAGGGTTGGGACAAGAGTTATAGAGATGACTATATATTAATTTCAAATAGTTCAGCAAAAAAAATAGTTTTACATATGCAAAGTGACGCCATTTCAACCAATATCTTGCCCTATGTTTATCCACAGAAGAGTGAAATTTGTCCCAGTATTCTGTAACGGCCTCAGCCGTTCGCGCTTTGCTTTCAGAAACAGTTCCTATTACTTCAGATAATAACTACTATGTTGCTTCTATTGCTTCGATTTTACTGCTCGAGCTCAGGACTACTATTTAAGCTGCAGACCTCGGAATCCTCCATTAATGTTCTATAATGAACATTTAATAACAGTTCTCGACATTTCTATGTCCTAATGGCTTCTTGTTGCTTAGTGCTCATGACTGCATCTCATAGCCAACGAATGAATGTTCTGTGCATTGTTTATGAAGTAGGCATTGGAATACGCGTTTTAAAACTATACATTTATTTACATAGTGCAGAGATCTGTATATATCTATGAATGTTGATATATAATGTACATTATGTACTATAACAAAAATATATGATATATATTATAATATATAACATGCTCCTCGAATGTAATCTACTCAATTAGATGTCATGACATTGCATTTTTTGCTAATGTTGGGACTGAAATATCAACAACACTTTCAATGCTATGATCTTCACATGTATCTGGTTTCTTTTTTCAGATTCGTTGAGCTACCCTTCCAACTTTAAACTGTAAGTAGCGGTAAAAGTAGTTTATGAGATATAGAGAACCCTCGTTAAAGAGACCACTCGGCGATTGTTAGTCATTTTAGTTCTTATTTTTCAAATCCTCACCATCTGACGATATTAGGTACAGAAGATTTATTTTAACCTGCACTTGCAATTATTATTGTTTTACTTTTATGTCTAGCGTGTCTATGAATTGTTTGTGGTTTCTTGGGTGATATAATAGGAGGTTTAAATAAGGTTTTAAGGCATTTTAAGGGATCACCTGAAATTACGGCATTTTATATTAACCGGCTACTGCAAAGGTCGCATGGAGGCCGGTTAAAAAGACTTGCACTGTGCTGGTTAATACATCTTTCCTAAAAATTTAAGTACTAGATAAGGACTATATTGATAACTTGAAACGTCCTGAAACTCATTTTATGCCGACACAACTAGTGAAATAGATACTTAAATATTGGGAGCATACTACGTAGACTTCAGTGACATGTTACTACGGAAGTTGTCGATGGCGAAAAATATATTTAAATATTGGGAGCATACTCTGTACACTTCATGAACGTATTGCTGCGGAAAGTTGTCATTGACAAAAAAGATGCTTAAATATTGGGATCATCTTTAGACTTTAGTAACATGTTGCTGCTGAAGCATTGAGAGTAAGTTTACTTTAAAATAAAAATAAAAAATCAATTAAACAGCTGGAACCTCATAGTATGGAAATAACTTCCATAGAATTTTAGAGGTGTATCTGTTATTGAACTAACAGCAGATTATAATAATATAGTAACTGAAATTAATACGGAACATACCTTAGTGTAATTATTTTATTTTATAATGTATTATACTACATATTGTCATTATACATTATGTTACTTGATGTTATATCATATATTACTGATAATAATTTGATATTTATCAATATTGAACTTCAAATTAAAATAGTGATTATAATTTAGATATGCATATAACCAAATAGAAAATTTAAAAAAATATTCAATTAGTATTTTTCTTCATAGGTCGTAAGCTTTTGACGTTACCTTGTAAGTTAATTCTTAAACGCGTACATAGTGAACAATACGCGCATGAAGTGCGTAAAAATGTGTCTTCTCGTGAGATCAAGCTGCAGTTGGGTGGAACATACATTTCTGCTATATTCGAGCTGCACATTGAAGTATTTTCTTCAACTACCAGTCTATTTCCTGTTCGATGCTCATTCTCCACAAAAGTTATTTTCATTGCTTGAATATCGCTGACTTATACCACAAAGGCATTCTAGTTTGTGATATTCTCCCACTTTGTTAGCGAGTTCTATTAGTTGTGCCTTGTTACATAATTTGTACGTGATTCTATCACTTCTGCTTTATTTTCCTGAGATCCACTTCTACTTTTATGTTCAACGGTGTGCTTGCTCATCTTTATCGTCTTGTGATCGCAGGACAGCCTGAATTGTTCAGGTGACTGTCCAGTGAGACCAGATGCCTCATGGATAAGAATTATGCAGGTGTTACGTTCAGAAGATTAGGTTTCGTTTTAATTCAATGATTTGTGATCTTTTATGTTGGTATTATTCTTGAGTGGATCTACATACTTAATGTGCACCACTGCACATACTTCATCTGCACTACTACACATACATCATCTGCACCACTACACATACATCATCTGCACTACTACACATACATCATCTGTACTACTACACATACATCATCTGCACTACTACACATACATCATCTGCACCACTACACATACATCATCTGCACTACTACACATACATCATCTGCACTACTACACATACATCATCTGCACTACTACACATACATCATCTGCACTACTACACATACATCATCTGCACTACTACACATACATCATCTGCACTACTACACATACATCATCTGCACTACTACACATACTTCATCTGCACTACTACACATACATCATCTGCACCACTACGCACATTTTGTGAAGCTTCAGACAATATTTGGGAACAATCCCTCATACTTCAACGCTCATTGAGCTAATTTCATCTTCAATCAGTGTTAGATTTCAAATTATCTTACACTGTTGATTTGCAGCAGTGATAGCACAGAAGTTCAGTCCTCGACCATGTTGCTTTACGCAGAGTTTGATCCATTATTCGGTAATGAAGGTATGGTCCATTAGGCCGTAATTGTTTCTAATTACTGACCGTATCGAGAACTTGGATGGTGCAATCCATCATACCCTCCATGAATCTAGGCATTTCAAACATAAATTGAATCATTAATTTTCACTAAGAGGCAACGAAAAACTCTTTATTTTAATAATTTAGTCATCAAGACCATGGATGAATATATTTTTCGGATAGTTTTGCGTGCGTGAAACACGAACCTCGTGTCAAAGTTAATTCCTATAATTGTTTTGTACCGTGCATCGTTTTTAACAACTCAGGACGTGTTGTGCCTAATTCTATAATTTTTCTTTTTACAGTAACCTTCAACTTATGAAGTCGCTTATGCTAGATAATTTGAGTCGGCCCAACTTGTGGAATAATGAAATGCTTCTCTATAATTGTCGGTAAGAAGTTACATCTGCACGCACCCAGTTTAAACTGTTCTAATTTCGTAGCTGGTGACTCACTGGGGTTAAACAGGGAAACGTGAATGTCTCGACTTATACATGTGTAACGCATTCTCAGCGAGACAACATTTACTATTTGAGCTAAATTAACCATTTCAATGTGCTTCAATAGTTGCAAAGAATTTTCATCGCAGGTTCCAGGAATGGAGGTTCCTTGCCGGGAATTGACGAGAATGGAAAAGTGGACATTAAAATTCTGTATGCTGTTTTTGTATGCTAATTGCAATAATTTTCAGTGCACGAATTAGAAAATATTCTTGTTTTAATTGAAGCTATGTAGTTTCTAATGTTTTTTATGTTGCAAATAATATGAAGCAAATCTTACTAGCAACTGAATTTATGCTTTTGGGAAATTGGAAGTCAGTATTGCTGCTTGTATTCTGTTGCCAGAATTAATTATTCGATATAACAAATTTTGGTTTATATTCATTTCTTATAGTATTGCTTCTTTAGTTCATAAACTCTCATTGCCTAGTTTCTAGTTATTTCAATTCATGTAACTCTGTGGAATTTATTTAATTCTTTGCGAACTCTGGAAGTTTAAATAGTCATTTGAGTAGATGTTATCAGAGGCCCTAGTTTTGATCCTCCACTCCACACGCTTGGGTACCAGCTCGTCAAGTCATAGTCGTTAAATTAAACGATAAACAATTTAATTGTTACGTCGACTTTTTGTGCTTTATTATATGGTTACTCAGTAGTAGAAATTTTTGTTCATTTCTGTCAAATTAGTTGAATTTTTTCCAATGTTTTTTTTAACTTCGCTTTGATTAAAAAACTGCGACTGTTTTTTGGTATTCATCAGACGTGAAAGTTGAATTTTGGAGCAAAAACACAAACTGACTTTCTGACCCAAGCGTTTGTGGCAAGCCTCTAAACGCTGATGTTTTCGATTGTTTTATTTGTTCAGTAATGTTTCAAAATATTTAGTGATGTGAGGAAGTTCGTGAAACGTTGCAGTGTTCATGTGTTTTTTTTGTAGCATTCACAGAAATTTCAGCGCTAACTTGAGGGAGACAGAAAGGTGAAATTTATTGCGAATTTTTTGTATCATAGTTAGAACAAGAAGTATTCATCGGTATGCTCTGAATAGTGAATTAAGCCTGACACGCTGTCCACATTCTGGCCTGTTGTTCAGTTTTTATTCAGATTAAACACTTGGTAATCTTTTTTAGTCTTTTAAAGACGGCGAAGTTCACTGTATTACCTTTATGTTCTATGTTTGCATTTCTTCCATAAATAAGGACGGTACTCATAAGAAAGAAAAATACAGCAATTTGGGAGACCTCCAAGTTCCTCCTTTATCGTTGTCTAACTCGTTATTTTTTACGAGCGTTTGATGTGAACGCTTCATTTGATTTAAGGTTCATGTATGTGACGAAGATCTTGCGTACGCAAGACGCCTCGAACTCTTGTACGAACTTCGCCACTGTCCGCACACATTTCTCTACCAATTGGCAACGGTTGCGGCTAATTTAAAACCTGTGTTTTGTTGGGCGTATTATTTCTATAGAAATAGAATATAATAGAATAAACTATGATAACTAGAACGTGTCAAGTGGTTCTTTCTAGAGCTACTACTCATGTCCCACGAAGTCAGTCGAAAATCTTGCTCAGGCATCAAAGTAGAAGGGAAGTAGAATGGGTAAGACAAGTCCTTTCAGGAACAAGTAGTACTGCTGCCACAAGGACCACATGCCACGATGACTACTACTAACTCCTACACCTCTGAAAGAGATAAAATAAAAGTTAAAACAAGGAAGAGAAACAGTCACCCTTACAAATATCAATCTTTACGAACGAGCACTATTAATTTCGTTTAACATAAAAAATTAGCTATTTCATTTTCATTTAGTAGTCTTTTCATATCATCAGTAATATTAAGATGGTTACTTTTTTGTTATATGGTGTTGACTCTGCTTCTGGATGAGGCACCACTATCTGATCGTATTGTAAAGTTTGGGACAGAAAAAACTTTTGATGTAGCATCGTTAATTACGCATTCATATTGATTACCCTTTTTTGTCTTTCTTTGGAGTTCAGATCAGTAGTTCAGAGTGCTGGAGAATTTGTGACGACAATTTTTTAATATGTTTGCATTGACAGCACAGACGATACTTTTGGGCAGCTGATTCAAGATCCGTACCATTTTAAAGGGAAATAAATTTAGGGCCTGAGGTAGCTTGGATGTTTTTTATTAGTTTCTAATTGTTATTTTTCGTGCATGCTATATCATCTTTGTTGCAAATTTCTTGGGGGCTAATATTTTTGAACCAAATTATGTATTTGTGCCTTAAATAGTTGATGTCATGGTATCGTTTGATCAAGAAAAATTACCTGAGATAAAGTAGTTCTTAGATCATTTCTATTGCTTTTACCTAATATATTTTCATTTTTGTGATATTTCTTTACAAAGGTGAGAATAAGATCTGCTCGACATATTCCGGATGTGGTCGAAATTAAACTTTATAAAGGCGTAATATTACACTCTGAGACCTGTAGTCAGTGCTTCATGCTATGAAACTGTAAATTCTGCTTGCGATTTTACGTTTTTTCTGTGTTTGCTTGCTATGCCATTGTGATATTTTAGTAGTGATTCCAAGATCTAAAGCATCCTTTGCTTCAATTGGAGTGTCGTTCATTGTACTCGTACAGTGGGAGGCAAAATAATACAACACGTTGATTAAATTGCCAGATTGCACGTTTATAGACCACGTACAGTTACGAAAATTGGGCTGTATATAAACAATAGTATAAAAAGGTTAATAATGTATCTAAAACCCACAAATATTGAATAGAAAAAATATATAGCAACATGTATAATAAATACGTGAACAAAAGTTTACAATACCCGACTTTTTTCTCGATATTATACATGAAAATTATTGTAGGATTATTCCAGAATGTTCAAATACACTCTACTATTTGGTAACCGAACTTTCGTCAGCATTCATCTCTAATAACGGGTCATTGGTACAGCAGCTCTCGTTCTGAATGGTCGTTACCATAGGTAAGAATAAGGACGTCTGCCAAGATCTTCGCGAACGTTTTGTGGAGCTCCATAATGAAGGTTTGGGATATCGAAAGATAAGTGCACAACTGTGTGTTCCTATAGCCTCGGTTGGTACCATAATACGTAAGTCGAAATGCCAGAATACGACTCTCAGCAAGCCTCGAACTGGCCGTCCACGGAAGATTAACGACCGTGCTGCTGGAAAATTGGTCCGAACAGTAGTGCAGAGGCCTCAAACTACTCGTGAAGAATTGAAGGATGATCTCGAGGCATCTGGGATCGAAGCCAGCAAACACAGGATCAGCAGGGTACTACGCTGCAAAGGTCTTCGCTCCCGTACCCCTTGACAGGACACCTTTTTTCTAGAAACGTCACGTCAAGACCAGGCTGAGCCATCAAGAGTTGTTGCATTGCATTGTCTTTTCGTCGAAAATTTTATCAGATGCTTTTTGAAAGTTGAGATACACCTGCATGGGATCTATGGCTTCCATCCTCTCGCAATTGTTATTTCCCTTCTCCAAAGAATACCAGGAAGTAGCTGCAGCTTGTAGGTATTATGTTACTTATACTTGCTTGTTTGACTGCTCATGAAGAGTAGATCCGTCAGTGTCATAGTATCTTTTTTCAGTTGTCTGTCATTCACGTACTTATGGAAGCACTTTGCATTTCTATTTGCATATGCTGCAAATTAAATTTTTTAATTCAGTTTGTATATTTTACGTTCGCTTTGTAGCCTTGCAGTTATGAATGTGTTTATGACTATGGGTTTCTGCTTAGTGTATTTTACACTAATTTTTTATACGAATATTCCATGGCATTTACGAGTAATTTCTTGTGAAAAACAAGGTGTTATTGTTTGACTTCGGTCACTTTATTTGGATTCGATGCTATGGATCGATTAAAATATTTGTTTGTGTCGTGTAGTCTACTTGAGGATTTTTTGTTTCTCATCAATACTAGTGTTGAACTTCGTCAGACAACACCTTCGTGAGTCTAAAAGTTCATATGTTCGATCGAATAAACTACATTTTTAATTGTGATCTTATGATTTGACATTTCGTTTTCTTTACTAAAATCTTGATGCAGTCATCAAGCGGAATAATACTTGGTTTTATAATTGACTTAAGGAAACTCTACACTTGACTTTTAGTGTATTATAAGTGATATCACCAGCTTGGTCGACTGGTGAGCGAATCTGCTTGCGAGCGGAAAGACCCGGGTTCGAATCCCGCTGCCGACATGGTTGACGCGGCTAGAAATACGGCATGGGACTTGGGTAAAACAACCGAATAATTATAGAAGTAATTATACGACCCAAGAATGGGCCAGAAGGTTCGTTCCTATAGCCTCATTCTATCTGCCTGTCGAAGAAAGAGCTGTGGCCTCTTTTGTGATTGTTCAGAATTTTTGTCACTTAAAAAACTATTTTAGCGAAGGTTTCGTGAGAGCTATCACTATATGCTTTGGTAATGCTTCCTTTATGATGCGTTAGTTTTGATTTTTGACGTCGAGCTCAATTTCTTCATTGTAAATTGTTTTTATTTATAGGTTGAATTTCAAAGCCTTTTAAAATGCAGAACCTTCGAATTTGAATGTTCAAACCCTTTGAATATGTTGTTCATAGGTATTGCTAAAGTGTTTGACGTACACATTTTCGTTTATTTTTAAGTTTCAGTTTGCAAAACACTAAAAGTTTTATCCTATGTTGCTCCTTTCGAGCTTTTTTGTTCCCAAAATTGAGTTTCAGAATATAATTTTTTTTACGTCGCTGACACCTCTAAATAGCGTCACCAGAATGACCGTCGGTAAAATAAAGTTAAAAGATTACTCCAGCGTCAAAACGAGGCTCTGAAGCATACCTACCACAGGTAGTGGAGTCTGTCAAATCACAACTAGATTGATTTTGAAACTTTTACTCTTTGTAAGATGTCTCTAGTGTTTCGTGGCACATACAGCGTTATTGTTTTTCAGGAATGTGTTGTAAATTCATTTTTAAAGCGGAGTAAACGTGCATTATTTTTCTGATTGTCTTTCTCTAGTTTAGTTAGGCACACGTATCGGAAGAGAAACTTCCAATGGCACTATTCTCTATCTATCCTCTGTAACTTTTTTTCATATGAATCGTTTTTAGGTACTCTCGAATATACTGCTAAGACAAATTAGTTTGAACTTAAGTACCAAACTGTAAAAGAACATGAATAGAAAAATCAGTTTAATTTTGAACATTTTTAAGAAGTTTTGTTTTCCTATTTTCAGGACACCTCTTCAATTATCTTTCACAGCTTCAAATTGTTCATGCATGCTATACTGTGAAACAGTGGTTTTCGAACTTTTTCCACTTGGGTTGCACGTACAATTCTTCAAGTAATTAAACGTGCACTATGTACAAAACTACGACGAATAAGTTATAATTAAGTCAAATTCCAGAGAAAAAACGACTCAATTAATAATACAGAACTAAACAGACCTCAAGTTTATTTATTTCTGTGTTCATGAGAAACAAGAGCTTGATGAGACCTGGCGATTTCTTCAATGTTTAAGCGTGTTCGCACATTCTTTTAAAATAACTTGTAGGTTCACTTTGTAAATGAGTGTTTGCTTTTAAAATGTTTAGCAAGCTTAACACGTTTGTTGCGATTGCCTGATTGGTGTAAAACTTCACTTTGTACGCATAGTCACTAGAAGAATCTGAAAAAATTACAGAACCTAACCTAAGTGACCCACCGGTGGGTCGCATCGCAACAAACGTGTTTATAGGATGCATTGATTCATTTGCCATTTTTATTCTACATTATAAACATAGCGGCACAAGATTATCTTCACCTCCAGCCAATGAAAAACTACAGCTTGAATTGCTATTTTCGTATTTGCAAGTCAGTCGCGGTTTTGTTTCTTGGAAGTTTCCACACTTACTTTTTGTTCACTTTCAGGAATACATTCATCAGTGTCACGCTTCTTTTGTAACCTATTAATCCATTTGTATGTGTTGATCATTCTAAAACTAGCAATGTACACAATATTAATACTCTCGTCGTCATTTTATGTATATAAACACGACTAGTACAATCACCACGCCTGCTAATGCAACACTGCCGTACAGGGCAGATGCGCAGTAGCGGTGCTGACAAGTCGTCTAGAACACGTTCTTTACGTGTTTCAAACGCGTATAAAACCTGCTTAAGGGCGTATAGCTAGTGCTTATCTGCAAAAATAAGCAGATAATTAAAATAATATTGTAATGAAATGAGCAGAATATTCGCAAGTAAATGATATAATATGCTAACTTTATATTTTGTTTGTATAGAGTAGAATGAGACATTAGGAACGAGCCGTTTGGCCCATTCTTGGGTCGATACCCAAGTCCCATACCGTAATTCTAGCCGCCGATGGTAAGCACAAACGGACCACGGCGGTTATAGGTTTCGAACCCGGGTCTTCCCCCATCGCAAGCGGGTTCGCTCACCAGTCGACCAAGCTGGTGGTTGCTCACTAGTTGACCAAGCTGGCGGTATCTGTGTTTATATTTCGGGAATGGACAGGGCTCACCTAGACAACCTCTAGGGTGCACCAGTGCGCCTGGACGTACGCTTTGAGAACCAGTGTCTAAAAATGTTCCAGTTTATAGTTAACTGTATTCGAAAACTGTGAGATTGAAATTTCTTCTTATAATGAATTATTATACTTCAGTTGCTATTCTTATGATTGTTATTCTCGGCGCAAAGTTTCCACGTTTATGGTATTTGAGTTTTATCTACGTTTTAGTATACAGTAGTTTAGCATAGGTAATTTAAAAATTTATGCATATACTGTATTATATGCACAAAGTTTGTTTCTATGCTAAGTAGATCCCAACTTAGTTTCACTCATTATTCATGTTGTTGATTTTAGTAAAAAATGTAATCTCTGAAACCAGATCGTTGAGCTGCATTAGGACCCTCCAGAGTAGCATCCTCCTACCACGAAGCGAAATGCTGCACATTGTCAATCATTTCGTTAAACAATTCATACAAAGCCTCAGCAAAAATCGCCATCTTGAACTTTACTCTTATCTGAGTTTATCTTTGAAGTTTGCACAAAATAACTGAGTTCTCGACTTCGTTCAAACATTTTTATATCACGAATGACTGGAACATTTATTTGTACGTTGCAGGCAACTTCATACGGAGATGGCCCACGAAGTTCTGTTTGCTTAGAATTAATCCTGGTCGGACTGAGAGTGCAAACATGCGCTCTGGGCTGCCGCTGGAGGCTCTGAAAATGCTGCTAAAGTTGGACGTCCTGCAAAGTTATGCGACGTGTGGGCCGCTGAGCCTAGTTCCGTCGCTCTAACTCTCTGTCTCTGACGTAGCTAGGATGCCTAACTTCTCTCTCACTGATATTAATGATAGGTCTGTAGAAGTCACTCGGTAATCCGTTAGCTTATTACCAGGAATAGTGAACATGCGGTTCTTTTCTAGGCTAGTGTAAGATATTGAAAGGTATTAATTAGGTTTATGAATAAATTGGTGTGTTTTCAGCCTATGCATCAATTATATGTTCAATCAATTAAAAAAAGTTGCACTCATTTAATCAATTCAATTTCTATCCCTGTAACTTTTTTAGCAGTCGATTTTTATAAACTTTTAATTTAAGTGTCTAATGAATTTTTATTTCATGAGGTATGCTAATATTTATCTTATGTTACAACGTCAAACTTTCATAACATTCTTAATCGCTTACCAGAAGAAATGTTGTAACTTCTTTCTACTCTCTGAAATTTCAATGCAATTTAAATTAAACTAGTAACTTTTGCAAACGTTTAGTTGGTATTCTCGTAGTATGCTGGTTGATATTAATTTTTGAACATTTTTTCTGCTGATCATGTTTTGAAATTACCTCTCGTGTGAAGATAAAAACGCTGTTGCCGGAACAGCCTTATCCTAGTGCGAATACCTCCACAAAAAACTGATTTGTCCCAGTTGCTAAACTTTGTAATTCACTAAACAGAGTCAGTCAACTTGACATGTTTTCATGCTACCTCTCATGGAAAAGGTCGAGGTCTGATCAAATTGACGATGAAGTTTGAACAATATTTTATGTTTTGTCGTCCGAGTTAAAGTAGAGATGAATTTGGCATGGACTACTAGGGAAAACCAACTTTAAAATGAACATTGTGATGGGTTTCACAGTTTTATTATGTTTTTCACCTGCTTACAAACAGGTCTCACGTCATTCATCCCAATGCTTTTATTGTGTAACTTTTTCTATGGTTTTCTTTTCAGTTTTTTAATTGACTCTTTTTTGTGCCAGTGTATTTAACGCAGACGATTAATTAACTTCCACGATTTAGTGCTGGTAAAACTTTCCTTGTGTGTATGACTTCTACTCATGTAGTTATGGTGATATATATTTTCCGTTTAATGAAATTATGATATTATTCAAGCTTTAACAGATCATTTTCCTGGTACCGTGTATTTTTTGCAAATAATTTTCAAATTAAGTCTGAAGACTAATGGCTAGTTGCTAACATATAGACTAAATGAAAACTCTCACCGTAAAGCACATGCTTCAAATAACGGTCAGCTTTTTAAACGTGGTCTAGTATTGAACCTCACAATTTCCACACATAATTTTTTTATAGTAACTTATCTTGAGTCAGCCTCTAAGTCAATGTTTCAGTAAGCTCATATTCAATGTTTGTCCATAAACTCATGCGTCACAAAAAACTCATACTTCATTTGCATATCTGATACAGAGCCGACGCGTCTCTTCTGCCGGTTCTGTATAAAATTTTATACCAGGAGAAATAGGCTTACGAGCTTGCAAATATTTGTCGGAACTGACAAGGGTGCTCTATCGTACATGAATAGTGTTTTTTCTTTGATAAGAGCTCGTAAGAAAAAATTACATCACATCCGAGCGTGTACATCACGTAGGACTTTTCCTAAAGTATATGGTCTGATGTGTTATTGGTGGGATTGTTTTAGCGCAATGCGTTACTGCAAGAGGGACTTGGTGTCGTATTTTAGAAATCTACTTTGTGAGTTTGCGCCGCAGCGGTCGCTGCTGAACATGTCGGCGCTGATGCCGGAAGTACTTTTGAATAGAGGAGTTATTATTCCGACAGATCGAACTCATTTCGGTATAAGTTATTAAAGGCCGAAATAAGACAATTGCACTGTAATTTGATGAACAAATAAGATTGACTTTATTTCTTATAGAGAGATCGCACTAAGAATTTCGGTAAAGATTTTATAGGCAGGCTTGTACGAAAATTAAAGTGAATTTTCTATAATTGACAAACAGAGACTGAAAGTCTTTCGAAAGTAATGAGTTTGTGATGGTTATTTTTCACGTTATGAACCCTGGTCTGGAGTTCCACGCTCGACATGCTATACCGGCGTGGATTTAATTTTAACTGTAAGGATTTTTTGAAGCATCGTCGCACTTGACCTTGGTTGCCTGGACAGGAAGTGACTGAGCTTTTTGTCCCTCTCACATTACTTCATCAGGGTTCGACTACGTGCTCTTTTTGACGCACAATTTTCACAGCGTTACGACTTGAGCACTTCTCAAGTCTGTGTCACAGAATGTGTGGAGGGTTGAGACACATAACTAAATTATAAGGTATGAAGACAAGGAGCAAATTTTTCCGTACTGTTTGTTGAAACATTTTTACTTGCTGATATTACAAGGAACTCTGAAATAATGTCCTGCGTCTCAAAAGATTGTGGCGCTTGAGAACTTTTTGATGTAAAGTTTAAATATAAATAGAAAGATTCATGATATGAGGCACTGTAACGAACTCTGTGAAATATTTCTTGCATGATTTTCACTAAGAAAACTTGATTACAGTTTTTCTTGTCTACGAATTATTATCGCTTTTTTATCTCACTATGAGTTTCATTTGATTTTTTGAAGTAAGCTCTTAAAATAATTGAAACATTTGGAGAGTTAAATATCAGAGTTTCTTGAAATATTTTCGTAGTGAAGTAGGACGCAAGAGTATTAATATTTTCTTCTTCTATAATCGTTATTACTCTGTAAAATACACTCGAGTCAACATTTCTATTAATCTTTTGAAAAAATATAAATGATTATGGATAAATAATTTCGTTTTCTACGTACTGTTCTTCGTAAATTAACATCTGAATCTGAAATTATTAATAAATGATTTTGAGTTTGTGTGCAACTGAAAAAAGGCACGTGAGAGTATGCAATATATTGACCTGACTCACGAGTCCATTAAAATTACTAATTTAAAGATGGTTTTGCGTGTTTTCAGTTTCATGTAAAAATTGTGTTTGAAATCCCCAATTAATGTTACTACCAGCATCGATGTTTTATTTGGTTCACACAATTGTGCAGCTGTGATTCGAGTGTTTGTGATGACAATCAATTATTTTTTAGACGAAGCTTCTCCCAGGACGACGCTCAAGGTATGTTAGTTTTCTGCCCGTTTTTTAATGTATCATAAAATCATGCAAAGTCTCTTCGTACAACTGAGAGCTGAAGTTCTCATGTGGTGCGTTAGTAGTGCATCAAGTGTATTGTGCGACTTGAACATTGTCTTCAGGAAAACTTACATATTCTGATTGCATAAAACCATTTAGGAAATACCTTTTACAGAACAGACTTTTATACATTTCTCTTCGTTGGCAACTGAGCGTGCGCACACTGGTCTGCATACTAGCAGCTGAGCTGACACATTAGCATGCTTGTCTGCATACTAGCAGCTGAGCTAACATATTGGCATGCTTGTCTGCATACTAACAATTCAGCAAACACATTGGCATGCTAGATGTGATTCAAAAAGTTAAAATAGATCGGGCATGATTCCTAAAAGCTGTCAATGATACTTCACTAGTAGCTGTTAGCATTTATTGTACGCTTACTAGATGCGAGATGAATGTAATTTAGCAATGCACAAATAGTTTATTTTCTCCTTATGATACTTTTGAAATGATCGTGGTGGCTTTCAAGTCAGTTTAAGTTTGTAGGGAGATACTATGATAAATACTCCTATGGTAGTGGCGTCTGGAACTGTTACTTTCGACCGTTATTTTTCTTGTTCTTCGACCCAGAACCGGTCATGCAATCCGACCTAGAACCGGTCATGTAATCCGACCTAAAACCGGTCATGCAATCTGACCTAAAACCGGTCATGCAATCTGACCTAGAACTGGTCATGCAATCCGACCTAGAACCGGTCATAGACTCTGGCATAAAAGCGGATCATAGACCCCAACTTCGAATGAGATGATAAGCCCAGTGTAGGGCTGTCCCAAGAACCCCAGCTGCGCGCAGTAGCTCCACAATTCTAGACGGTTATAAGATCTCCTCCAGCCGTGGCCTCCCCTTAATTATGAGCATCGTTGTCACTTCCTGCATGGCGAGGGCAAGCACGAAACTTGTGCCTTTGCTCTCCAGCTCCCTTTGTTTCAGACGTCCAATAAAGACCTAAACGCCTTGGGATCAGCCTCATAAAAAGGCGCTATTGCTTTATACTTCTCGCCCATAGGCCCAGTTGTGCAAGTTGGAGTCTTTCTTGCTCGTGTTGCCACTGAGCTGTAAAATACTTAAGTTTTTATGTGCGTCTAGAAAAGTGCTGATGACTTGAACCTTAATGTTGAGTTTGTTTTTAACCCTAGCATGTGGTTTTTATCACTAGTGTTTACTACTGATAGTTTTGTTCAAAATACTGGTTGGCAAATGCGTGGAAAAAATTACTAGTAGCAAAAAGCAAAATTGTATTCTTGCTTTGAAATTGTTTGAGGACTATTTTACACTAATGATTACCATCCTCATCATTTATCAGCACATGACTGCATTCTTCACAATAGTTGTAACAACTACCACAGGTTTCTGTTTGATCCTCAAACGGTTTGCGTCAACTCGTGTGCTGTATGCTTGATGATGTGTTTCCGTGCTCCTGGGACCCTCCAACCAGCTCTCTGGCGACCATTTAGTACAGTTGAATCTTAGCCTGTATCTCCAGTATTCATCATCCCTATCATTCCCCAGTCACGCTGTCACTATTTTGCTATCCTGTTTCATCAACTGACACCATATTTCTTAAAGGTCCCTCGTCCCACATTCTCCAGTGTCAACACCTACTATCGCTTTCGTTGCACTGTCACTGTTTTGGTATCCTGTTTTATCAAGTGCCACCATATTCGTCAGAGATACAGATCCCTTTACATCCCACCTCCTCCGGTGCGGACACCTCGTAAGTCTCATCCTCAATAAGCGGCTGCTGAGCTCTACGGTAAACAATGCTGGCGCTGGTCTAGCAGAGGTTGCTCTAATATCAAACAGCCTTGGATGACCTGGAATGTAATTTTGCTCAACGTAGGGTCATGTTGTGCTCAAACAATGGCAAGCTCCCTGCTCTTGGCTTGTAGGATTTCCATGAAGACTATTCTTAAGTTCTCCCATATTACATAAAGAAAAAATTTATTTTATGAGAACCAGCACATGGAAAACTTAGACGGACTTTTCAGACCCATGTTATATGAAAGGTACAAATTTACAACACTGTTTTTAATGATTTTCATAACTGACTGATTTCATGTGACAGAAAAATAGAAAGACTGTTTACACAAAACACAGATAAGTTCATACAACGTTTGGAGTTTAACCGCATAGCGCGATATATGGATATAATATAAACAAAAGGTCGTCCAAAGAACATGAAATCCCTGATGCAAAGGATTGCCAGCTGCATTGCTGTTTCAAAAATAACCGTACAGAACATGTAAATATTTTATCACTACCAAGCACATTTATTGAACATGTGTTAAACTATACTAGGTCCTCTATGCTGGCTTTAATCTTTCAGCTTACAACATCAGCAAGGAATCGAATGGTAAATCTTCGAAGCCCTTCAACATCCAAGCATTGAAACGAATATTCTCTATTATGAGTATTTTTTCCGATAAATATTTATGGTGACACCCTCTGACGTGCGCATATTTCTGCTATTTTGAACTAAAACTCACCGGCTCGTGAACTTGTTTACTAATATAAAAAATTTCTGACCATCACAAGAATAGCTGCAAGGTTCTGCCTCTCATCGGATGTGTAAATAAAGAATGATTTTTTATGATCTAAGGTTATTGACAAAAATATTGAAAGTAGTTTCCCCGAGTATACAGAGCAAATAAGAAGAAAGTTTTGAATAGCTTTTTACGAACGCCTTGTGAAGAAGAGGAATTGGTAAATGTTTTAAAATTCTAAGCTAGCTTTCGTCTTTTTAAACTCTTTAGCCAGCAATGTTGAATATTATTTTATCTGAAACACAGTTATGGTACTTGAAAGTATCTAAGCGAAAAAAAATTCGCTAACTACCCAAAAACAAGAGATCACTAGCAGTTCTTGTCTTATGCTGTATTACAAAGCTTGTTATTATAGATGGGTAATTCCTACATTATTACTGTGTTTCAAGGCTCGTTGTTATGGGCAATTAATTCCTAAATTAATGCTGTATTGCAAGGCTTGTTATTATAGATGGTTAGTACTCGTATTGCAAGGTTTGTTATTGTAGCTGGTTAATTTTTAGATTAATGCTGTATTGCAAGGCTTGTTATTATAGGTGCTTGATTCCTAGATTAATGCTGTATTGCAAGGCTTGTTATTATAGGTGCTTGATTCCTAGATTAATGCTGCATTGCAAGGCTTGTTATTATAGGTGCTTGATTCCTAGATTAATGCTGCATTGCAAGGCTTGTTATCATAGGTGCTAGATTCCTAGATTAATGCTGCATTGCAAGGCTTGTTATTATAGGTGCTTGATTCCTAGATTAATGCTGTATTGCAAGGCTTGTTATTATAGGTGCTAGATTCCTAGATTAATGCTGCATTGCAAGGCTTGTTATTATAGGTGCTTGATTCCTAGATTAATGCTGCATTGCAAGGCTTGTTATCAGTTGGTTAATTCCTAAATTTCCTCAGAACTAATGTGTGCGTGTTAATATCCAGCGATAATTAATTTAGTCATGGACTTTCTTTTTCCATTTTTCGTAAATTTTCCTGAACGCGACCATATTTTTTATGTTGGAAATAAGGCCAGTATAAAATAATAATTTCATCTTTAGAAACGTGTTTGGTAACATTGTCATCTTCATGGAAGTCTTACGATGTACTGATTATTTTTATTTAAATTGAAAGACTTCCCGCTCATAATTAGTTTGGATTCAATTGTATTAAGAAAAATCCCATTGCCTAAATTACTGCTTTTATAAGTTTAAAATTAGTTTTTCGCTGACGCTCCTTGAGCTGCTAATTAAGTTTCCGACGGAGTTCCCTGAAGGATGCCCCGCCCCGACACCCTTCCTGCCGTAAAAAAAATCGTTCGTTTTTTGTTTCTACTGAATAGTTTCATTGCAAAGTTTTTGAGCTCGTAGGGAGCTCTCACTGTGGAGCGCCAGACTGAGACGCTGAAGTGAAACTTCAAATCTGAATTTGCGGAGCGTCATTCTATCTGTCCAATATTGGCTGGAGCTTTCATTCTGTGATGCTTCGCACATAAATTGATTATTAAATATCGAGCAAGAGCTTAAAATCTTTCCCTTCTTTACACTTTGTTATATTTTTTTAATAGGATGGTAAGTCCTAAGATAAAGATATCAGAATAGTCTTGATGTTTGGATTGTTTTCTCATGCTATCAGGCGCAAGCTTGTAGTGCTGATGCAGCTCTTCTCAGTGGTCGAGGAGTTGTAAACCTCTTCCTTTGTCCTCACGCTTCAATACAAAACTTGTAACCCTGCCATCCCTGGGGTACCAATACCGATTACTGTCTTTATAGTGGCATTTATCAGCCAATACATTGCTTGCCTTACCGTCATCTGACTCACTGTTTTGATAATGGCATTTATCAGTCAAAATATTGCCTCCCTTACCGTCATATGACCTTCACTGCCTTCATAGTAGCATTTATGTCAAAATATTGCCTGCCTTACTGTCATCTGACTTATAGTGCCGTCGTAGTGGCATTTATCAGCCAAAATATTGCCTGCCCTACCGTCATCTGACTCACTATTTTGATAATGGCATTTATCAGCCAAAATATTGCCTGCCTTACCGTCATCTGACTTATAGTGCCGTCATAGTGGCGTTTATCAGTGTTTATCCCTTACACGGACAGGCTTGGCCTACCGTATTGTCCCTCAAGGCTCTCATTAAGGCCCGTTTGAATAGTTTGGAGGCTTAGCATCAGCTCATGAACCACGCAGCTCAGCTGTGCGCGAACAGTGTCTCGTCCTGCCTCACTTGTCCACTCAATACACTAGAGTCTCACGGGTATGAACGAGTATTGAAAGCTAGCTAATTATGCAACACTATTTAAAAATTTTAAGTGTGTATCCATGGTCTATTAGTCATTATTGCCCACGTTGTGATAATTCAGTTGTGAAATATTTCTTACAACCGCGTCACTTAATTTTAGCTGTAATTGTCAACACATGTTCCATTTCACTACTTTCAACGAAGCTTGTATCTGTTTCATGTTAAGTATAGATTCAGGTTGCACTAAATTTAAAATAATTGCTAGAAAACGCTAACAAATTAAGCTCTGTCTGGAATCGCCGTTAATCTACGAGCGTAAGACTGCATGCAGGAACATCAGAAGGCATCTGCATAATAGCTGTTAATGTGATATTTTATAGCTTTATTTTGTATTGTTTCGTAATGTGTGCTAAATTTGCAAGTATTATGAAAGAACTGAGTGAACTGCTGTTAGTTACACGCATGTTGTTCATTACACGTGTTTGATCTCTTCCCTCTGTACATCCTCTCACTCTGTACATCCTCTCACATCCTCTCACTCTGTACATCCTCTCACATCCTCTCACTCTGTACATCCCCTCACTCTGTACATCCCCTCACTCTGTA
>VCRD01003154.1:0-38066 GCA_006783055.1 Trinorchestia longiramus
TATATATATATATATATATATATATATATATGTATATATATATATATATATATATACACACACATACATTACTCTACAACACGTACTACGTAAATACAGAACGAGTACGGCAAAATCACGCGAAACAGCGAAAATATCGCGGTAAATACTTTTTATTAATATTTTTTAAAACCCGCGAAATACGGAGTCCGCAATAAACGAACCGCAAAGTACCACAGGAGCACTGTATTTTCTCCAAGGTTTTTTTGCCTTGTCTCGTTTTTTCAAAAGGCCTCAGAAAACAGCACATATAAATGCGGCCTAAAGGCCGCAGGTTCCTCAAACTTATACTTAGATTCAAGGCCAGCGTTTGGCTGGGGCCTTTGTAACGGCCTCCAATTCCCTTCAACACACACGCAATGCTCTGCGGGTAGTCAAATTTAAAGAAACTGACCAATCAACATCAATCTCGCTTACCCCTATGCACTCCCACAAGATATCACATACCAGAGTCCCCTTCAACACACCTTGGATTCCACTTATTCTGTCCATACTACTAATGGATCACATCCATGAGGCTCTCTCGCTCATGTTCATATTTATTACATTCTAAGACTAAATGTTTAACCGTTTCCTCTGCTCCTCTGTTACACTGCAAACATAACCTTGTATTCCCCTCATTCTACCTCCATGTACGTCTATTCACACTTAATGCCTTGCATCTGATGGCAAACAAAAATTGGCTGCCAAAACTTCCATCATAAAACATTTTAAACCTCGGTACATTCTTACTGGCATACCAAATTAAAGTAGTTTCCCATTCATACTACGCTTCCATTTGTTCAAACCATACTCATTTGTTCGTTTTTCAATTTCTTTCTTCCACTTATTGCGATCCCACTCGTCCTTCACCTTCATGACCTCTCAATAACCAATCGTCCATAGGTCTTCCAATTCTAACACAAACAGTCTTCTGAATCTTCAGTTCTCTTGCAAGCCCCCAGGAAATTTTCTCCCAAAGACTTTCACTCAGATTCCATTCAAAGATTTGTTTAAACCACGTTTTATTTTACATTCGCTAAATTCTCACCTTATAATTTAACACAGCCTTTACCATTCTCTCAGAAAACAGACCACCCTAGATCCCCTCTAATAGCTTCTACAGCCGTCCATTTAAGGGCGCCTGATGCCAAACGCTCTACCCTATTCCTATTATTAGTAACATTATATTTTCTATTGGACAAATTAATCAAAAATTTCTTCTTTCACGCAATAGAAGGGATAATAATGTTTTACAGTGAATTTAAATTGTTTAAAGCACTGTAATGCTCCGAAATACCAATTTTAGCCGGACTTAACACATATTATTGTATAAGCTTAGTGGCCACTCAATAGAAAGCTGAGTTGCTACAGTTTTAGACTTTACAAAATGGATTCTAGTTAAACCTTTTCCAATGCAAACAACCAAACATACAAATACGCAAATAAACAAACAGACATAGAAGCAAAAACATACCAAATTGAACTACATTCCACCGTTCAACACATTCACTACATTCCACCAGTTGAGGATGATTCAAATGAACTGAGCAGTGTCACGGCATCATCTGAGTTTTAATGAAGCCACAACCTTGTCATGGAAAACCTTCAAGACATACTGCACATTTTGTAGTTGAAGTCGTGAAGGGTTGACAGCCAATTGAGTGTAGTAGTCGTCAGAATACTTCTTTTCTCCGACTCGTACAGTTCCTTGACATCTGCAAATGATGCCGTTGTTTCATTGTCAAGACTAATGTTCTGGCCCTTCTCACTGATCCAGTCGTTGCAGATGCACTTTAGAAGATGTTCTGTGTCAAAAAGAAGAAACCAAACACGCTCGTTGTCAAGAGGACGCTTGGCTGTGGCACTGCAATCACCCAGCCGATTTAACAGCTTACAATACTGCCGGTTCACCTCGTGGTTGTCTGTGATAGACCCGATGACACGTTCACCTGCCCTCTCAACAGCAGCTGCAGTCTCCTTCACACGCTCAAGCTGGTATACTGCCGTCAGCTTGTGGACAGGTGTCATAGAAATCATCACACTAGGTCCTTTGTGCAGCGACTTCATCATGACACACAGCATACAAGTGGCCTTGAAGTCTCGTTTGTTTTCGGCTATGCCACTCAGCACCCACCAGAAAATGAAACAGTTGGGCGAATCTGTACTTCATTTACCGAGAGAAACACATTCTTCTGAAACAATGTGTGGACTTTGTCAAATGTTTCCTTCAGCATCTGGTCCTTGTCATCAGATGAAGTGATGTACTGCAGCATATGTTTCATGGCAGCACCAAAAAGTCCCTGAGCTGTTCATAATTCCACTTTGGGTATGATTGAAGAGCAAAACAATAATCATTCATGGAAAACTGCTTCTGTGATGAAAGTTCCAACTGACGTGTCAAAAATACCAACTTTTTCTCCTCGATGTCGACACAGCTTGAAAAAGATTGACAACATTTTGGATCGTTTTGTCAAACGGGATGTCATAGTTCATTGCCAAGCGCACAGTTTCGTCGAACTGAGTATATGATCTCAAACCATTGTTGGAATGTAATGTCTTAAACAGTGGTACACTAATGCTGTTCTTGAACGCACTGAGCGTTAGTGGGGAACACAAAGCGGGCTTGTTTTCAACAATCACAGAGAGCCTGCACTAACTAAAGTTGTCGGTCATGAACAAACACACGACCCTTTCTTTCGATTTTGAAATAATCAAGTTCTTGTACTGTCTCTACAGGTTACGTTCAGGTTTGAAAGCATCAAATGAAGTAATCTTATCCTTCTGAAGAAAATACCTTAGTTGTTGGTCTTCCACTTTCGCCGGGCGAGGTGCAGGTTTTGGAGAAGGCAGACATGAAGCAGGCACATTGAAGATACTGGGAGGGATTTCAGGTCGCATAGAACCACCACGCAATTTGATGAAAGGTGGGTCAGCACCCCAGTGTATCTCACAAATGAAAAACTTGTCTGGATTAACAACAAAGTTTTCACGAGGTGGAAGAACATCAAGCCATTTCTGTCTCTTAGACTGCTCTTTCGGCAGGCGAAACACGCGGCGCCTGTTCTACTTATTGTAATTACCCCGACAGTTCACAACCCCACTTGTTCGGCATTTTTAATACATATCATTAGCAATAAACTTTGTAAACAAACAGTATCCACTTAGAAATACAGCAATGTACCTTGAAACAAACAACAATGTCCGATTCAAACCGAGTGACAGACTAGAACAATGTTCGCACCGTGACAGTTGGAGACTAACTGAAATCGGTGAACTGGCCTCCGCTAACGTAGTCCACTACATGACAGTGCAGGTCTTGTTTACAGTAGTCCTTGACACGTAGGAAAAATATGTATAAATTGACATGTAATTGAAAAAGGTTTAAAATATACATACGTTTCTGTCTTGAGTGTGTTATTTCTCTTAACATCAAATTTAGAACATAAAAACGTGACAAATACTAGAGACAAACAAGGTTTCAGATGAAATAAAAACAGTACTGATGAATGAAAAGTTAGAAAATATGTTGACCTGCATCAGTGCGTGATGCGGTGTGTGTGATGGGGTCATTGGCGGGCCTAAGGAACCTGAGGGCAGCCTCCAGCACACCCTGCACAGTTCGAATGTCTTTGTGACGGTTCCCCTGCACCTGCAAGCCTCTGAAACAAAGAGAAGAGACAGACAAAGTGATACAATATCCAGGAAACAATAAATATGGGGAACAAAGAATACCACATTAAATTTTTGGGACAAGTAACTGGATATTTTTTTTCAATTTAACTTAAACTATGTAATTCAAGTTATCTTATAATGCTTTAAAAGTATTTCTGTAACAAGGACTACTATAACCAGGACATGCACCACCATGTAGCTGACTACGGTGGCGGAGGGCAGTTCACTGCGCTCTCAGTTAACCTACATCTGTCACAGTGCGAACATTGTCATAGTCTGTCGCTGAATTTCTGCTGCATTTCTAAGTGAATACTGTTCGTTTACAAACTTTATTGATAATTATATAAATTAAAAATGCCGAACAAGTGTGGGATTGTGAACTGTCGGGGTAATTACAATAAGGAGAACAGGCGCCGCGTGTTTCGCCACTCGAAAGAGCAGTGTGAGAGACAGAAGTGGCTTGATGCTCTACCACCTCGTGAAAATTTTGTTGTTAATCCAGACAAGTTTTTCATTTATGAGATACACTGGGGTGCTGACCCACCTTTCATCAAATTGCGTGGTGGTTCTATGTGACCTGGAATCCCTCCCAGTATCTTCAATGTGCCTGCTTCATGGCTGCCATCTCCAAAACTTACACCTCGCCCGGCGAAAGTGGAAGACCAACAACTAAGGTATTTTCTTCAGAAGGATAAGATTACTTTATTTGATGCTTTCAAACCTGAACGTAACCTGCAGATACAGTACAAGAACTTGATTATTTCAAGATCGAAAGAAAGGCTTGTGTGTTTGTTCATGACAGACAACTTCAGTGAATGCACCCTGTCTGTGATTGTCGAAAACAAGCCCACTTTGTGTTCCCCACTAACACTCAGTGCGTTCAAGAACGGCATTAGTGTACCACTGTTTAAGACACTTCATCCCAAAAATGGTTTGAGATCGTATACTCAGTTCGACGAAACTGGGCGTTTGGCAATGCACTATGACATCCCGTTTGACAAAACGATCCAAAATGTTGTCACTCTTCTTCAAGCTCACACATCAGCCTGTGTCGACACCGAGGAGAAAAAGTTGGTATTTTCGACACGTCAAGTGGAACTTTTATTACAGAAGCAGTTTTCCATGAATGATTATTGTTTTGCTCTTCAATCATACCCAAAGTGTAATTATGAATATCTCAGAGACTTTTTGGTGCTGCTATGCAAACGCAAGCTGCAGTACATCACTTCATCTATTGACAAGGACCAGGTGCTGAGGGAAACATTTGACAAATTCCAGACACTGCAGCAGAAGAATGTGTTTCTCGTGGTTTGATGAAGTACAGATTCGCCCAACTGTTTAATTTTCTGGTGGGGTGCTGAGTGGCATGGCTGAGAACAACCGAAACTGCAAGGCCACTTCTATGCTGTGTCATGATGAAGTCGCTGCACAAAGGACCTAGTCTGATGATTTCTGTGGAATTGACATTGACTGTCCCAAGATGTTCCGTCGTCTGGCAAATGTTCTATTGAATGGACTCCACAACCTAGAGAAAGATCAGCAGAAGAAGGCAGTCCTTCTTCAGATCTCTGTAAAGAAGGCCCGGTTGGGTGACTAATCGCTGCAGTTTGGTAGGTTTTTGCTTCTATGTCTGTTTGTTTATATGCGTGAATATTTGTATGTTTGGTTGCTTGCATTGGAAAAGGTTTAACTATAATCAATTTGTAAAGTCTAAAACTGCAGCAACTCGGCTTTCTATAAAGTGGCCACTTAGCTCATACAATAGTACATGTTAATTCCGGTTAAAATTGGTATTTCAAAGCATTACAGTGCTTTAAACCATTCAAAATTCACTGTAAAACATTATCCCTTCTATTGCTTGAAAGAAGTAATTTATGATCAATTTGTCCGATAGAAAATGCTATGTTACTAAGAATGCAATGGCCTCCGCTAGCGCAGTCAGCTATATGGCGGTGCACGTCCTGTGTATAGTAGTCCTTGTTCTGTAATCAAAACACAAAAGGAAGTAAAACTTCATTCAATTATGAACAAAACACACTATACATTTAAAAATTATGAAAAAAAAATTATAGTAATAAAATGAAAAATGTAATGTAAAATACAATATAGTATTGCACCTCTGAGCCACATAATTCCATTTTACTACCTTATTGTTCTTTAGAAATTAATAGATTTGTTGTATTGTATTGCTTGGCTGCATTAGAAACAGGAAACTCGTGATGAATTCTCAACATAATTTTTCTCTTTACTTCAGCACTATCACAACCCTGTTAACAATACTCTTCTGTTCACATAGAATAATGAAGGCTAAAATAACAAAAAATGCACAAAAAGTAACATTTTTTAATGTAACACTCCACTCAGAGGAACATTATTAATAATACACACACAGCACTGCTGAGCTGGTCGATTGCGCAAACTTATATGTCCATTCCTACTATACAATACAATTCATTAAAAAATTAATTAGAAAATGTACATATTAAATAATTTTTCACTCATCTAAGTTCAAACTGCACTTCCAGAGCTGAAGAATAAACACGGCAGAGCACCAATGCTTACAAGATACATCATTCAATTGCAAGTAGCTTCAACAGCAGTTGGACTTTTAAGCTAGGGCAGAATTGCTATTCCTAATACAAGGAAAGAAAGCAATTTTCCCTTCAAATACAATTATAGTATTATAAGAATATACTCACACCATCCTAAGATATAAACCACAGCTTTATCTTTTACATATAACAAAATGAACTTCAAATTTTATATTTTAACTTGCTGAAGTATAAACACCAGGTGTGGAATCAATCTTTCTAAATCTAAGATATTCAACATTTTACTGTGCACACTTGAAAAAATTGCTACAAATGGGCATACCTGAACAATTAACTACAAAAACATATAATAAAAACCAACAACATTGAGGATGAATGCTTCAAATAAAAATTTATTAGTGCCTAAATATGACAACCATTATGCATTATAAAGTTTCATTCCTTGTGCAGGCTTAACAATTTTTTTTATTAGGGTTAAGTAGTAGAACAAAGACTGTTTTTTACTTGTATGTCCTGATAACAGATCCTTAGGCAAGCAGAATAAAAAACTCAAAGGTTATTAGTATAATCTTTTCAAATAGCTTCCCTCCTTTACACTCATGCCTCCATTCCACAGAACAAAAGGAAGGGATCTTAGTTTGTTATTACCCTCAATTATCAATAAGACTGTATAATGTCTAATATCAAAAACATAATAACAGAAGAAAAAGGAATAAGTCTTGTATTTTTAATCAATTAAACATACTGTCATACAGTACAAAATACCTGTTAACTGTAAATATGCACTACATACACACATCCATTGAGGCAACACCAGACACGATCAAGTGTTGACCCACTGCTGTCGGGCTGAAGATTTTGTTTATTATTCCCAAAATTTTTAAAATGGGATCTATTGAACAAAAGTATGACTGTATAATGGGAAAATGCCACAGTATATTATCTTTGTCAAACATTTTACCATTATCAATAATATTACTATATCTTCAAAAAATTTATGGCTCTTATGTATATGTATTTAATAAAAGTATGTATTAAACATCTTGATTACTTCATGTAATCCATATTATGATTTCTTCTAAAAATTCCCTAAGAACCTACACTACTTTTACTTTAGTTCTATTAAAATCATTTCTATTATAAATATTATATACATGTCAAGGACTACTGTAAACAGGACGTGCACGGTCATGTTGTGGACTACGTTTGCGGAGGCCAGTTCACCGATTTCAGTTAGTCACCAACTGTCATAGTGCGAACATTGTTCTAGTCTGTCACTCGGTTTGAATAGGACATTGTTATTTGTTTCAAGGTACATTGCTGTATTTCTAAGTGAATACTGTTTGTTTACAAAGTTTATTGCTAATTATATGTATTAAAAATGCCGAACAAGTGAGGTTGTAAACTGTCGGGGTAATTACAATAAGAACAGGCGCCGCGTGTTTCGCCTGCCGAAAGAGCAGTCTGAGAGACAGAAATGGCTTGATGTTCCTCCACCTCGTGAAAACTTTGTTGTTAATCCAGACAAGTTTTTCATTAGTGAGATGCACTGGGGTGCTGACCCACCTTTCATCAAATTGCGTGGTGGTTTTATGAGACCTGGAATCCCTCCCAGTATCTTCAATGTGCCTGCTTCATGTCTGCCATTTCCAAAACCTGCACCTCGCCCGGCGAAAGTGGAAGACCAACAACTAAGGTATTTTCTTCAGAAGGATAAGATTACTTCATTTGATGCTTTCAAACCTGAACGTAACCTGTAGAAACAGTACAAGAACTTGATTATTTCAAGATCGAAAGAAAGGCTCGTGTGTTTGTTCATGACCGACAACTTTAGTGAGTGCAGCCTTTCTGTGATCGTTAAAAACAAGCCCACTTTGTGTTCCCCACTAATGCTCAGTGGGGAACACAACAGCAACAATGGTTTGAGATCATATACTCTGTTCGACGAAACTGTGCGCTTGGCAATGAACTATGACATCCCGTTTGACAAAACGATCCAAAATGTTGTCAATCTTTTTCAAGCTGTGTCAACATCGAGGAGAAAAAGTTGGTATTTTTGACACCTCAGTTGGAACTTTCATCACAGAAGCAGTTTTTCATGAATGATTATTGTTTTGCTCTTAAATCATACCCAAAGTGGAATTATGAACAGCTCAGGGACTTTTTGGTGCTGCCATGAAACGCAAGCTGCAGTACATCACTTCATCTGATGACAAGGACCAGATGCTGAAGGAAACATTTGACAAAGTCCACACATTGTTGCAGAAGAATGTGTTTCTCTCGGTAAATGAAGTACAGATTCGCCCAACTGTTTCATTTTCTGGTGGGGTGCTGAGTGGCATAGCCGAAAACAAACGAGACTTCAAGCCCACTTGTGGCATGATGAAGTCGCTGCACAAAGGACCTAGTGTGATGATTTCTATGACACCCGTCCACAAGCTGACGGCAGTATACCAGGTTGAGCGTGTGAAGGAGACTGCAGCTGCTGTTGAGAGGGCAGGCGAACGTGTTATCGGGTCTATCACAGACAACCACGAGGTGAACCAGCAGTATTGTGAGCTGTTAGATCGGCTGGGTGATTGCAGTGCCACAGCCAAGCGTCCTCTTGACAACGAGCGTGTTTGGTTTCTTATTTTTGACACAGTACATCTGCAACGACTGGATCTGTGAGAAGGTCCAGAAAATTAGTCTTGACAATGAAACAACGGCATCATTTGCAGACGTCAAGGAACTGTACGAGTCGGAGAAAAGAAGTATTCTGACGACTACTACACTCAATTGGCTGTCAACCCTTCACGACTTTAACTACAAAATGTGCAGTATGTCTTGAAGGTTTTCCATGACAAGGTTGTGGCTTCATTAAAACTCAGATGATGCCGTGACACTGCTCAGTTCATCTGAATCATCCTCAACTGGTGGAATGTAATGAATGCGTTGAACGGTGGAATGTAGTTCAATTTGATATGTTTTAGCTTCTATGTCTGTTTTTTTATTTGCGTGAGTATTTGTATGTTTGGTTGTTTAGATTGGAAAATGTTCAACTAGAATCCATTTTGTAAAGTCTAAAACTGTAGCAACTCGGCTTTCTATTGAGTGGCCACTAAGCTTATACAATAATACATGTTAAGTCTGGCTAAAATTGGTATTTCAGAGCATTACAGTGATTTAAACAATTAAATTTACTGTAAAACATTATTACCCCTTCTATTGCGTGAAATAAGAAATTTTTTATTAATTTGTCCAATAGAAAATATAATGTTACTAAGAATGCAATGGCCTCCGCTAGCGTAGTCCACTATATGGCCCGTGCACGTCTTGTTTATAGAAGTCCTTGAACATGTACATATATATGAAAAACAAACTTTGAACTTTTAAAACTAAATTTAAGTCACTTCTTCCAATTTAAAAATTATTTGCTCATAGTCTTACCTCAAAGTGAATTTTTATATGCAAAGTGAATTTTTATATGCAAAGTGAATTTTTATATGCACAACATAATTTATTTTGGATTTCCCATACAACTTTTCTAGCATTACCCATTCAAATTCTTTTGCATTACCCATTCAAATTCACTTGCATTACCCATTCAAATTCACTTGCATTACCCATTCAAATTCACTTGCATTACCCATTCAAATTCACTTGCATTACCCATTCAAATTCACTTGCATTACCCATTCAAATTCACTTGCATTACCCATTCAAATTCACTTGCATTTCCCATAAAACCTGCACTTGCATTTCCCATAAAACCTGCACTTGCATTTCCCATAAAACCTGCACTTGCATTTCCCATAAAACCTGCACTTGCATTTCCCATAAAACCNCGCAAAAGGCGGACCTACACCATATTAAATTATAATTTGTTGATTTTTGAAGGTGTTTCCATTATTTTGTCCACCACCTGTATGCTCGCTGAATTAATTTCCCACGATGCTTTTTCAATGTACGTTAATGTAGCGCACGGTCCTAAAGCCAAAGGGTTAAAGTAGCGTAATCTACAAGCGTAACCTATCAGCGCGCCTATCTTTAACCCATTAGGGTCCACTGTCCTAATTTTAGGACAGGCTATGAAGGCTAAATTAGCCTAACGCCGAAGTTATTTCTCCACCGAACGAAACATTGCGTAAATTTTCCCTTTTATCAACACCTTTTTTATGCCCAACTTTAGAACGAACCATTTAGAATTTAGGGCTAAAGTGAATGATTTCATGTGGACTTGACCTTCGATACATCGTATGATGGGCGCTAATGGGTTAAGAAAACATGACGTTTAAAACTTCTTCAGATTCGTTTCTGTTTCAGTTAAGTATTGCCCTCAACCCATTAGCTCCCATCATACTATGTATAGTAGGTCAAATCATTCATTTTAGCCCTATATTATAAATGTTTCGTTCTAAAGTTGGGAATAAAAAAGGTATAAATATAAGGGATAATTTACGCAATGTTTCGTTCGGTCGAGAAGTAATTTCGGTGTTAGGCTAATCAAGAACATCAACTGGGTTAAACTGGGTTAAAGGACGGACACGGGGAGATGGGATTGATGTCTTCAACAATTTCATAGATAAATTTTGGAAGAAGGTCAAAATTTCACAAATATAGTGAGCGTGTGCACTGATGGTGCACCTTCTATATCAAGGATTTGGTGCACATCTCAAGAAAATACTTCTAAATTAAAATTCTCTTATTTCCTGTTCTTCCATTTTATATCAGCAAAATCTCAGTGCTAAATTTCTGCATAGCTCCGTGGAGAGCTATGTACTGATTGAGTAGGACATATCCTGACGAGCACCAAAATTTTCTCTATGATGCATTTGTCAGTTGATAACAGCAGTTCCAATGGTCTGAATATGATTTACTGTAATGATTGTTCATGGCGAGTTTTTAAAGTCTTGTTTTGAAGTAAAAATGAAACAAGTAGACTTTTCTGAGTTATTTTTTACTTTAAATCCTGTACATACTTTAATCTAGTTTTCAACATAATTTTTACAAATATGTGGGTTCTTATCGTATCATACAACCAGTTGTTGAGTATCGTCCTTCTAGAAACCTGCCACCTGATTACACTACCATTGCAACACGGTCGTTTTGACATCTTCATTGTTGTCATGGCACTGACCACCCAGAGCATTCTTCAAATGCAGGAACATGTGCAGGGTTGGCACACGTCTCTGAAAATCTTGAAATGTCCTTGAAATTTTTTATTTGTCATTGAATTTTTAAATGTTTTTGAAAAATTGTATTGTCCTTGAATTCTGAAAAAGTAAAAATGGTGAGTTAATAAAAATGAAGAAGAGCAGCTTACATCATTTGCACTCATTTTGTAAATGCGTATTGTGGCAGTGGCTGTTTAGTCACTGCAGTTGTCCCGATTTTTTAATGTGATTAAGTTTGATCTAACCCATGTCCAACCCTGACATATTCTTACAACTTATCAGTGAATGTAAAACAGAAGTCATGTAAATAGTTATCAAGCTAATATATTTTTAGCTTTGTAGACAAATGTTTTTCGTACTTATTATCCGCAAATAAATAAGGGAAATATCCATGATCCTTACTGAGGGTCTTGCAGTCTTTCTCGTCCTGAGCTTCTTGCCTCGTTGTGACGTGTGATGCAATTACTGGGGAACCTTGAGATAAGAGTTCAATTCGTTCTAGTACTAAGCTCGTATAGCGAATTTGTCGTATCTAGGACAGAACAAAAAACAATGAAATCACAAGCGCCCAAGCGCGTAGATCCTCATGCGAGAACAAGAGACACTGAGCGAGCTGGCGGGCAGTGTAGTGACACAGCTTTCACGTATACCCACCACCTGGCTCGTTACGCGAGCCAATGATCGTAGTTAGAGCAGAATTTTTCGCTCATACTTCACTCGGATCCTGAATTTCTCGTATACAGAGCTGTTTGTATCTCGAGCCTCTACTGTACTTGAATTTTATTTTCAATTTTGTGTGGCAACCCTGACGTGGTAGTCACTGGGCGTCTGTGATTTTCTCTCACTTTTTCCTCATCATGCACATTCGTACTGCCAGCTTTAAAATCTTTCACCCAATTCCGTCAATGCCATCGCTCATAATGTTTTCTTCATACACTGCACTGATCTGCCGATGAATTTCAGCAACTTTTACGCCTTTAGTGCTATAAAAACGAATTTCAGAGCGTATTTCACCGTCGGCGGGATTCTCAATCGGAGGTGACATTTTATATACAAACAATTCTACAAACGCTAAATGACTGTACTGGGGTCTATGGCTAGCCAAAGAGTTCGGTACACAGCGCGTATGCGTCAATTGCAGACAGCAGCGTTGATGGGGAAGAATTTCAAAACGGTACTTATTTTAAAAATGCGCCTCGTATCAAAACAGATTTCTATGAACTTTGTGAAGATTTTGTCAATTTTACGAGCAAACTAATATCTCTCTGAACATGTGTGAAGTTGCATTGTTATTATTATTGTTGCAGGTGTGCATGCTCTGTGCAATGCTCTTCACGTCGACCTGTTACCGCAAGTGGGGCAGCGCCCTTACGATCCCGAGTTTATCACTCACCACCTTAATGTGTTCTTCAGGAAGGCTGAAGCCAACATCAGGTAATTGTGGAACTGCCTTGTGTTTTTAACTCTAACCTTGTACCTTCTAACACAGTGTTTCTCAAACTTTTGTAACTTGCGGCACATTTATCAACCATTGAAAATGTCGCGGCACACATACTGCGAACGTACTGTGAACTAACGAAAATTATTATACTATAGCTACATTCTTTATAAAATCTAAGCCTCAAAGGGAAAATTTTAAATGCGAATAACAAAATTTACCTTTTAATTTGGTTTAAAGTTTTTAGTGCTGGTCGTTTTCACTTACCGTTATTAGTGTGAATTGTGTGCTTGGTGCTGTTTTGCAACCTCTTCAATGCTTGGGCGTACATGGGATAAGCACACTCGCATTTCTTCCTCAGTGGAGCGTAGTCTTTCTCTCTTTTATTTTTATATTGTACAATGTAGAGAACCCTAATTCACACAGATAAGAAGTGGAAAATTGCAAGAGGACTGCCTGAGCTTTATCCGATAAGACTGGATATTTTTTCCTGGAAATCCAAAAAGTATCGATAGGGACTGCAAAATGTTTTATTTTCAAACTGCGGTCACTTGAAATACTTGCTAATTCTTCTTCATATAATTGAAGTTCTTCATTATGAGGAAAATCAATGAACGGATTTCGAATCCAGTCGTTCTTCTCTGTGTTCAATGACGGAAAATAATGGTTAATGCTTTCTTCGAGTGTAGATGAATGTTTTACTATAATAGGGATCATTTTCTTTTTGCAGTAGCTATGCATTGTAGGGCACATATCAGTTTCACCTTTTTCGACACTGACTTTCCAAATATCAATTTTCTTTTTGAGAGATACCAATTTATCCGTTTAGGTGAGGATATTTTCATTTCGGCCTTGCATGCTACTGTTAACAGTATTAAGATGACAGAATATATCCATCACATATTCCACTTTATGCATCAAAAAATCACATTTGACATAATTACAAAATAGTTCAATCTTTTCTTTTTCAAAAAATGGAATCAATTCCTTGTGTAAATCATGAACACGAGCTAAGACTTTATCTTTCGATAGCCATCGAACTTCGGTATGCATAAGTAAGCGAACATGATTAGAATCCATGTCTTTGCACAATGCTTCAAACACCCTCGACTTCAATGGCTTACTTTTAATGTAATTCACTATTTCAATAACTTGCTGCAACACCTCCTTCAAATCTTCCTGTGATACTTTTGCTACTAGAACTTATCGATGTAAAAAGCAATGTGTACGAATGACCTCTGGATTTCTTTCTGCACTAATGAAGCGGAGTCTTTAATACTGCCAACCATACATGGTGTTCCATCAGTGCAAATGCCAACGCAAGACTTCCAGCTAAAATTAATTTTTTCAAGATAGCTTGTCACAACATCAAAAATATCCTTACCTTTACAAGTTGTTTGGATCTCCTTACAGCACAAAAACTGATTGATGATTTCATCTCCATGAATGAAACGCACAAATGCAACTGAGCACTGTTGCTTATGTCAGTCGATTCATCAACTATTAAGGCAAATTTTGATACTTTCAGTAAGCTCTGTACTTTAGTTTCAATATTCGTTGATAAATCTGAAATTCTCCTTATTGTATCATTTGATAGGGGTATTTTGTTTATTTCCGTTTCAGCTTTTTCTCCTAACATGCATTTAACCATCTTCCTACAAGGGAGCAAAATAACTGACTCAGCATGAGTACGGGAATTAGATTTCACTACTATCAGTTCTACCACTTCGATGGAAGCAAGTTAAGCTCTTTCTGATATATTCAAAATTTTTTGGAAAAGGTTTTGTTGTTTTGTTTGTTGATATAACAATCTTTGAAAATTGCTAACATCTTTATTTTTGAGATAGGAATGTTTAGTAGTGAAATGTCTTTCTTATTTATTTTGCACCATCGATTTATTGGACAACGTATCATCACAAACAACACATAATGGACTTGGCCGCTCAGCTGATCCAGTCCAAGAAAATCCTAACTGCAAATATTCATCCTTGTATCTTCGGTCGTGGTGAACTTTAGCTTTTTTTGCACTAGAGTTGACGGGTTTTGTCATTTGCTTGCTGTTAATGGACTCACAATCGTCACTTAGTACTTTTCGATATGTTGTTTTTATCTTTACTTTTGCATGAATCGAATATATATTTATTTATTATTAACGTTAATTACTGAGTTTATTAATGTCAATATCTTTCAACTTCAACAATAAATAAATGAATTTTTATAACAAACAAACATGATCGCTATGAGGCGTCCAAATCCCTCAACACATTTTTATGGGTGAAGCACGCTATTCTAACAGTTGCCGAGTGAGAGGGTAAATAAAATGACACGTGATATTCCAGTATGAATTATTGTAAACACGGGAAAATTTAGTTAACATTGGATCTCAGCAATCGACATACTAAATCAACATCTAGGCATGAAGGTTACGATGAATTATACTGAGTGATCACATGACTAACAACAAATTAACTTTTACCTCCCTTGCACGACGATGATGTTGATTCCCTCGCAATGTATCCATCACTAATTTCACGTAGCCCGCTAGCACACTTCCCAAGACTGATGTAAGATGCGAATATTAACTGATGGATGAATCTCGTAAGCTGCCCGACGCTCACTTCCCCTATTGTAGCTTGAAGACTGAATGCTGGAGAAGCCGATGGCTCTTGCAGGCTTGTAGACTAATGTTGAAGACGGTGCCAATGTCTCTCACTAATGTCGAAGACCAATGTTATATGTTGCCGTTGCTCTTCCTCACAAATGCAGACTGATGTTCCTCGGATGATGGTGATGCTGTTGTTGATTATATCTTCCCTTGAATTGAACATGTTGATGATTCTTCGATGAATTATTACTTAACAGCTTTTTCTTTGAGTTCTTGTCTCGCCGCCAGTAAAGATGAATATACTTCAATGAGGGTTGACGGCACGACTTTGCCGGCTTGCCGCCATAGCGGCAAGCGATCACAACTTTCCTTACGTCCTTCTTCCTCTGAGTCTCGAACTTGAAGTCCCCCTTGTCTCAATGCGTGTGTTTATATATGAGTTACCCTCACTAACTTCACGGAGCAGGCCTGGCGGTTGGTTCTAACCGTCAGAAATTCCTGAGAGCCGTCTCTCCCCCGCATATCCGCCACAGCTACGATTTCGAGACCAACATTCCTATGTTTCTGCCTCTACATCCATTATATATAGATATATATATATATATATATATATATATATATATATATATATATATATATATATATATATATATATATATATATATATCTATGTATTCATATTCATGACATTTTTATGAACTTATCCATTGTAATTGAGAAGGAGTTATATTATAAAACTGTTAACACACACTGTCACCCACGTATTCCGTAACAGGCAGTGATAAACTAATTAGATGGCAGCACAGTGGTGGCAGTCATGCCGCTGTGCTAGTTCTTAAATTGTTTCGTTTAGCTTTAAAATAGGGTAGAAGAAACATTGAAAATTTTTCGAACTTGTGATATTCATAATATATGGCTTTTATGCTGATAAAAGCACTTCGTTGATTTATCGTTTAATCTCGATAGTGAAGGTAAAATGATAGCAAGCAAGTAATACGAATTTAATCAAAGTTAAACGAAAATTATTGACACGACATGAACGAAAAGCTCGTACATTGAAGTAAATGTAGTTCTCCATTTGTTTCCGAGATCAAGGTTATAATTGAATGCGTTTCATAAAATTATGATAATAAAGTGCCATACTGAGATCCACAATGTTTTGCAATAACTACGGTACAATTTAGTGTTAGTAGCACTGCTTGCAGTGCTTAACCTGAACTTTTTACTCACTAAAATTTAACATTTTGAATAATAATTTGCATTCTTCAAGATTTGGGAGGAAATTAGTTTTAAACTTTATGAAAGGTATACGTAGATTTTTGTGGCGTCTTCTTGTTTCGCGGCACACAAAATTTGGTCTCGCGGCACACTAGTGTGCCGCGGCACCGTGTTTGAGAATCACTGATCTAGCATTTGTCTTGTTTACTCCCGTTTAGATGCATCGTTATTCTACCTTTTTGGTCTCTTCCATGCCTTTTGCGGTGAATATTTTCTTATATTTTACTGCTTAAGTCTCTCTCATATTTTCTATTTCTTCTGCTTCCTGCTCTTCGGCTTCGGCATGCTATCTCTTCCAAAATTTTACTAATCTTTTGATTAGTAAAATAGTATAAACAAATCTGGAATAAGTTCCTTAAGATTTAAAAAATATCCTCAATCCAAACGAGGTCTTACCTTTGTATGAAGCACTCATCTTAGAAATGCGATTTGGTTGATTTCAGAGACACCACTAAGAGCCCCTGCTGAAGCCTTAGAAAAATGTTAATTTTTACCGTTCAAATATTATTTAGGAAACTGGCATCTCCGTTTATGGAGATTGAAGTTTCAGGGTGTCAAACCTGGTGAATAAAAATACCACCTAAATGGAACAATTATCATGTTTCAGTACCTTATGATTGTATTTACTAGAAGATATCAGAGGCTGTTTAGATGCACGCAACCACATACCCCATCCAGTTCACTCCAAGACTTCTTGACAGAGCGTCGAACTAATTCTAAACGTGTACGCAACAAATTTAGAAAATCACAAACTGGTACTTTTGTCAAATCTTATTAACTTAATTTAATACGTTTGCAGCCAATGACGATTGGCACATTCTGTTTCTCGTTGCCAACGGTGTTTTATCTCATTTCTCTTATTAGAGAAATGAAACTCTAAACTACTTGAATTGTTACAAAAACCAAATGTTTTCAATTTATAATGAATTGAAATGTTCCTAATTTCTAATAAATAAAAATTACCAACTACGAGGTAACTCATAGTCAGCAGCGAACGTATTAAAATGCAGATAAAAGTGATGCAAACACCTCCTTGTTCAGCTATATCTCCAGCAGACAAACGATGAAGACACATGCTTGCGAAAGTGAGTGTATTGTAAAAGGTGTATTACTTTGCAGGGTGCAGGGCACTCGGGCGGTTTCACAAGCGTTCGACGCCCGCATACACGCGTCCAAACGCCATTATCTGTACAGATTAGCGACTCTGCCTGACGTGCGTCTGTTACCTGAGGATGCAGTGTGGGGCTGCAACTTCATACCGCTTGCTGAGGTCGACCGCCTCCTTGTTGTGCGGTAAGGTAAACTTTGTTTTCACGTTATATTCTAACTTTTTGGCTGGAAAGTAGACAATTTTAACACCACTAACACCTATTTGATCCCAGCATCTGCTCTGTGCTCGTTCTGTTCATGAATCATGCATTAGAAAATGTTTGATGGGTGGCGCCTACCCTCTGTGGAGCGTCATCTAGTGTCGAGTGTACTTTTTAAATGGAGTGGGCTAACACATATGATCAGGTTAAATTATTTTGTTACCTTCTCGTTTTGATTTCAGGAATTGAAATCTAAGAATAAATTAAATGACTGCTTAACTACCCAGCACTAATTCATGTCTTGCTTCTGTGACAAAAATCCTTATACATCACTGACGAATACAACAGCAAATGGGTTGTCTCGTCTCAAACTGAAGTGGTATACGTGTAGGTTCTGGTACTGGTGTATAAACATACTGCATACTGACGAGAGTGATGAGGCTGGGAAATTCCTCTTTGTAATACATAACCTATTTAAAAACTGGCGTCTTTCTCACTCCTACGAGTTCTGAGGTTGAATTGATCAGATAATTCAGTGCGATTTAAATTCCACTATCAGTTTGGTGTTTTATTTGGGCGAAATGTTATTCCGAGGAATAGATCAATGTACTAGTACATTAGGTTTGTACTGCAGTGACCGTTAAAACTCGACAACAACGCACAGCGGCGCCTTAGTATGGCCGGTGGGTTAAGATTGAACAAATAATTTTTTTTCGTTTTTGGCAGCAAATTTTATCTACAGCTTGGTGGGGGGTAGGGATGGGGCTCCCGCTTGGCTGATATTCGCCAACATTTTCGTGTGATTCCTTGAGAAACAATTGCTTGACCTATGTCCTACTGACTTTAAACCTGTATTTTATAAACGCTAGATGGATGGCATTTTCCCCTTATTTCGTGATAAAGCGCAGTTTACTTTGTTTCTGAAGTACTTGAATTTTCAACAGCCAAATATAAAATTTACTGAGAAACTGGAGTGCAATAATTCTGCGTTTTTAGACTCTCGAATTTCCCAACATGACAATAGTTTTTCTAGCTCAATGTTCCGTAAACCTACTTTTACAGGTCTTGTATTAGGTTTTTAGTTTCTGCTCCTATCGTTCCAAATTCAATAGTATTAAAACCTTGTTATGCAGTGCCTATCGTGTTTGTTCCAATTTTTTACTTTGCACGAGAATTTGTTTTTTTAAAATGTATTTTTGTGCAGATGGATTTTAGATTAGGGCTCGCCGAATCTTTTATTAGGGATTTTCTTCATAGAAACTTTTTTAAGTCTTTTAATTACAGTTCCTTAAAAAGATTTAAGTCGTATTTTAATTTTTTTGGACTTCAGCATGAAAATTTAAAAAAGCTTTACTGTCTGTTTTATCTAAATACTTCATCTATATATCTTTTAAAATGGCTCTGGTAAATATATATAATATAAATCGAATTTTCAGTTACAAAGATAATCTTCCTAAAAAGATGTTATCCTCTGTCATTTACAAACATAGTTGTACATGTTGTACGTCTGAATACGTGGTTTCTACTTACAGAATACTCGCTGTTCGTGTGGCAGAGGATGCTAGAATAAGTTTCTGTACTAACCGCCCGCCCCCTTGCTAACCCTTTTCACTCAGCTGTACGTATTCATGCAGAGAAGTGCGACTTCCCTCTAGAATAAGAAGAGTTTAAAGTAGTCTCTACAGCTTCTAATATTTTAGATCTACTCACTTCAAAATTTTTATTCATTTTAGAGACAAACATGTTTTAAATGATGCACAATCTGCTTCCTTCCTGCGATTAGTTTAGGTTTTATTAGTTTAGTTTAGGGTCTTTCATTTGCTAAAATGTTCCCTTCTGTAGTTTATAGTTTACTTCTTATGTATTTTATCTCTACAGATTTTGGAAATTACCTTGAAGGTCAAAACGTTAAAAGTGGATGTTTTTAGGGTTCCTTGTTTAATTTCTAATCAATAAAATGATAAAGTTGAAAATAGTTGTCCATGCTCTTTTCTTTTTAGGAGACTTAGTTTTGAATATGTTGAAACGAATGTAGTTACCTAATGCAGATACGATTAAAAATTACAAGTTCATACAGTTACACACCTGGTGATAATAGCGCGATCATGTAGTACTCCCGCTGCCAACAGGAATCCTGTGGATGTAGAGCTACTGCGTGAGGGCTGTGCTCTGTTGCAGAGAGAGGCCGACTTCGCCAGCTTTATGCACAGCCCCTCTAAGGAAGAAGAACCTCCAATAAGTATAAAAACTATGGAGAAAGTAAGTCACAAATTGTCGCGAGAGCACTGCTCAAGGATTGAGTTTTTATGAGTGGTGATCACGATGCTCTAAAACTACTTTATTTAAAACAATCTGATCGATGTTCAGAGTCGTTGACAGAGCGCTAATAGCTTTTAAGTTATTCAATATTTTTGACTTTAGACTTTATATTTGTTTGTGTATTTCCTGCATGTTTTTCATTTTGGTTCATGTTTCGTAGTGAAAACTTGGTACCAAGATTCGACTAATGTATTTGCCTATAAATCAGGTTGTAACGAAAGTTCTGTTCATTTTTTGTTATAATTCTAGTACCTCATTATATCAATTTAACTTATAATGAGGCTCCAACGAAAAAGCTACTCCGCGGTGGAACTACCCTTTCGAAGAGGAATTCAGCGGCGGGTCAAATCGTTCTCAACTTGACCTCTCCGGGAACGTGGTTTTCATCTTGTCTTCTTCTACTCAACTTGAAGAAGGGAAGGATCGCTGCGTCTTCGGAGGCATGCGCCAGAGTACGCTGCCTGGGACTCCTCCCATCCTATATCTCTATTGTTTTTCTTTAATGAGACTGTGAGCCGGCCACAGGGTCCCTTCTTCTCGCTGGCGACATAGAAAAAAACCCTGGTCCTACATACGAGTGCCCTACATGCAGGAACCCTATCACGTCTAGTTGCGCAATGGGAGGATCCGTCATCTGGAACTCCTACAGAGAGGGGTTCCACTGGAAATGCACCGCACTGGAGACTTGAAAACATTTATAACAACACCTGAACGTGTTGTTTAAAACAACACCTGGATAAAACTCCCCCACCGCACCCAACACTAATTCAAACTTCTTTCACACACTCCCATCACAAACAATAACATTACAATCCTCCTCACCACCCATAGCTCAGTCCTCTCCACCACCAACTTCACCACATCTCCCTTCACCGCCACTTAGGCCAGGCACCTCAACCTATACGCTCTGAACGGAGGAACAAAATAAAAATACTACAGCTCAACATAAGCGGAATTCGTAACAAATTCATGGAACTTGAACATTACATGCTCAAACACCACATACACATAGCTCTAATCCAAGAAACCAAACTCCAATATCGAGATCGTATTCCCACCATCCCAAAGTACTCAGTCATCAGACAAGATAGACAACACGACGAAGGTGGTGGACTCATAACATACATACATCACAACATCAACTACATTAGCATGTCGCTGACCACGCGTAATCGACCATCACACCGAACTACAATCTCTCAAAATAAGAAACAGGCATAAATAAGACATCACAACCATCAACGCTTACATCCCACCAGATACCTCACCCACCTTACCAGCTGGATATAGACCCAACCTTCAAGCCCTGAACACACACCCAATCACCATTCTCTGCAGCAACTTCAATGCGAAGCATTCCAGCTGGTTCACACAACAAAACACTCGAGGTGAAGAGTTAGTAAATAAATTCAACAGTCTCTACATCCTTAACAACACAAACAAATCGACACACAATCTACATCGAGCCAATTTCAGATCCACATTACCTGACATCGCATTCTGTTCTCCATCCCTTGCAAACCACACAACTTAGAAAACAGAAAGAGATCTGTCTTCAGACCACCTCTAATAATCATCACAACACATACCGGCGAACATCTCACCACCCATCCTGGGCAAACACACACCAACTACAAAAAAAACTTACTGGGATAGGTTAACCGAACAAACAGAACAACTTCTCGTAGGACTCAACACCCACCCCATAAATACATAAATCAAACAGTAGCACAATTTAACGCCGTCATCACAGAAGCTGACAGAAAAACACTCGGGAAGGTAACAGAAAACACCACAATTCAAACTTTACGCGTGAAGAACCTAGACTAATCAGAGAACGTAACAATCTCAGAAATACACCCACACCTACCAAACCACACGACACGTCCAGGAACTGAACGAACAAATCACAGGAAAAATTGCTAAAACTCAAACAGAAAACTGGAGAAATTTCGTCGAATCACTTGACCACAAGACAAATTCTAGCAAACTTTACAAAACCGTTAGAAACATAACTAATTGCAACACCTACGTCTCCCAAAACACATGCGGCAATTACTTCTGAGGTTAACATACCTTCAAGGCAGAAACTAGCAGACATACTCAAACATCACTATACTAGCATTAGCAAGGTACACCACAATTGTAGACAGGCTCACCCACAGACTCAAACATAATTACCCACTAAACAACTACACTACACTCACGAACCCCCAAAAAGTTTCAAACATACACAAACTCAAAAACTCTGTAGCCCCAGGCGCTGATAACATCTCAAACCACCTCAAGCACCTAGGACAGCACGGAATTAAAACTTAAACGAACATCGCAAACTATTCATACAGCTTGTACATATTCCCTCCACGCTGGAAAGTTGGAAAAATTATAGCTCTCCTCGAACCAAACGAGCCCTACTGACAAAGCCTCATCATACCCATCACCCTGCTCTGCACACCTTCTTAAGATGTAGAGCGGCTCATCCTAAATATGACGACACCCCACATACCATTGTCTCTAACACAACACGGATACAGACCCCATCATTCCACAACCACGCTACTCGCTAACATTGCACAAAATATGCAAGACAACAACTCACGCAAACCAGCAAAACGAGCACTTTTGCTCACCATTGAGATCAGCAAAGCTTTCGACGCTATCCCCAGTTACCAACATTAAAAAGATGTATAAGATCGAACTACATACCAACATCAAAAGAAGGCTTGCCAATTACCTATCAGGCCGACAAGCATACGTGCACTACAATGGTAAGTCCTCGAAAACACGTAACACTCCCAATGGAGTACCGCAAGGCTCCGTACTGTCACCCACTTTATTCAATATTTACATACATGACGTACCACTGCCTCCAGAAGACATACACATAGCATCATACGCAGACGACATCACGATCACCTCTACATACACAGCAATGTAATCATGCTCCACTCAAGTACTAGATTATATGGACACCATCAATACATGGATGAATACCAACGGACTAAAAATAGCCCCTACCAAATCTACCGTCACACTATTAACAAGCCACAATATAGGACACCAACTCCGACCCACCGTCACTATACAACACCACATTACCACACACACATACCACCAATATTTTAGGTGTCACCCTCAACACCTCCTGATCCTTCAGCTCACACATAGATCAAATATCGGGAAAATGGAACAAAAGACTTGACACGCTTCGCGCACTAACAGGCACCAACTTCGGAGAAGACAATGAAACCTTAACACTGGTCTACAAACAGTACATAAGATCATCTCTGGCTCCACAAGAACCTCACACACAGCGCACGTGCATGCAGAAACACAAGTACTCACCATCCAACAACACCTAGACGTGAGACGAACACAATTTCTGGCCTCTGCCATCAACAACCCATACAGTCCCTGTGATTACATGCTGTATCACGCTCCCACACACACAGAGCAATCGCAATTACGCCACACAGATACTACACAGGCCTCCTTCACTCTCTCTCCCCCTTCGTGGCACATGTTAACTCCGGGCGGGAAGGAAATCATAACATCCTTAAACACATACACATTACATTCATACACAGAGCTCTCCAACACCTTGAACCAAACACCATTCTAGGATGTCGTCTCCCTCGAATAAACCTGACAAAAAACACTAAACTAAACAGTCTGCCCATCCAGACTTAAATGTGGACACCACCCATCCTTACAGTCATACAAACAGACAGGACCCTGCAACCCCGAACATATGTCCTCTTTGTCGAGTTTCCCCACATGACACCAAGCATGTGTTGCTGCACTACCTGGATCTGGCCGTGCAGAGGCAGCAACACAAGATACACACCATAACAACTGGGAGGACCCCGTTACGGTGGCGTGCTTCTTGTGCGATGCTGGCTACCTGAGCTGACAGGAGCTGGGGAACGACGACAAGAAAACTTACAATGACACATATGTAGTTATCAAAATCATTAAAATAATATTTCTTTTTTCAGATATCGCAAAAATTATTATAATAAATAACTATTATTGACCCAAATGTACACTCCAGGTAAAGAACACATTAGGCATATTTTACTGTATGTATTTCAGAGAGACGATACAGTAATTTCAACTGTAAGGTCGTTCAAAGGCACTTGTGAAAATGATGTGGTGATTGAAAATACCCGTAGAAGATAGTTTTCACGTTTTAAAAAGGATGACTTCAGTCTGAAGGACGGACTAAAAAAGGACACTCCAAAAGACTCAATTCTGAGGAATTGCAGGCTGTTATTGATGAAAACCTTACCAGTAAAACTAGAGAACTGAGCAAGATGTTTAATGTGAGCCATATGACAATATATGGTTATGTCTGTATGATCAAATGGCTCGTATTAAACTCCTTGCTTAGTTCTCTAGTTTTACTGGCAAGGTTTTCATCAAAGACAGCCTGCAATTTCTCATAATTAAGTTCTTTGGAGTGTCCTTATTTGGTCCGTCCTTTTAAAAACGTGAAAACTGTTTTCTACGGGTCTTTTCATTCACCACTTCATTTCCATAAGTGTCTTTGAAGGATTTTGCTACTGAAATTCCTGTATTTGTCTTTCTGACATTCACACAGTAAAATATGCCTAATGTGTTCTTTACTTGGAGTGTACATTTGGTTTAACAATAGTTATTTAATTTACTTTCAATAAAATCTGAGAAGAAATATTTTAGCGATTTAGATGGCTACACACATGTCATTTATAAATTAAATTGATGTATTGATGCCCCAAAACAATAACACAAAAAATGTATCCGTTTTAACAAATAGTGAATATGAATGCTGTTGTATTTTTGGCAACATCCTAATTGTTCTCAATTTTATTGTTGCCAGTTTTTTCAAGGATCTTAGGTGGTTTTCACTGTTAAAAGATCTTTTAGGTGGTAGCTAATATATGTAGTTCATTTTATCCTCAGGTAGAGCTACGAGAAGGGCAGCCTCTGATGAATCCTCTATACGATCCAGCGTACGACCACCTTAAGTTCTGGGATATTCTGTTCACGAGCAAGTCGTTCCTGCGCAACCAAGTTAGTCGAGTTTTATGTGAAATATGTAGTGAAGAACCAATGGGACTAAGCGACTCCTAGTGTGTGTTTTAGCATTCCCAGAACCTATCAATTGTTAACTCTTGGAATTTAATTGCATTTAAATATATCATTGGTAATTGTGAGACGTAAAGTTATTTGAATCAAACAGAGTGGTAGACCAACATGAACTGTGAGTCGGATTGTGGAATTGGAAAGTATTCGTATTTTCCCGGAATAGATGAAACGTTACGTGGATAAAGGTTAACTCAAGTAATTTGAGCAAAATTTCGCTGTGCACACTAAAAGGATTCTAAAATGCGTAAACTTTCATGGGACATTGGTTTGTACTCGGGAAGGATACATTCTGTAAAGTTTGTTTTCATTTTACAGAAATTGGCCTTGTGCCCTTCTTGCTCGAAATGGTCAATGGTCTTTTATCCGCCGGGATTCCGTTTGAAAGATTTTATTTTTGTACGACCCTTTTAACTTACGGTAAAATAAAGAATAAAATATAAATATAGCAGAAAAATTTATTGTTTATAAAGAAATTGGGTTTACTGTTAATTATTTACCGTAAAAAATTATATATTTTTCTATGAAATAACATTATTGCATAAATTAGAAAAGTATGATCCTACATTTCGCGACCTCCTTTGAATGGTCGTGCGACTTCGAAGAGCACTGATCTAAAGCATACTTTGTATGGTGTAGTGGGAACTTAGACTATTATTCAAAGAGGAATTTCCTCTCTTCGATTGGGTTATGGAGGTGTTGAGATAAGAATGGGAACAGCCAAAGATTATCGTATTTAAAACCTAAGGGATAGGATTAGGGATTAGGTTGGGCAGTTGACGGGTGGAGGATGTGAAAATCATAAATGTTAAATTGCCAATATTAATATAAACATTTTATAGGTGTTAAAACGAAGTTTATTGCGTAAACTATTTGAAGGAATTCTATGCTTGAAATTTAACAGGTTTATGTATAATTCATATTTTACAAAAAAGGTTTAATTCGAGTTTAATTAATGTTCGTGAAAGTTACGACCTTTCAACAATATTTTTTCGAAACTTTGTTTTGGCATGAGTTAACCTTTCTCTATGTAACGCCTTGATTGTTTTCTTTTCTCATACGGGTTTGGTGAGTAGTACGTAGGTTATAAAGCTACGTAGTTAAGCACCTTTTCCTTCCCATCTCGTGAGGAGGGCACGAGGAAGATCTAATAACCTTAAAATCGTTTACCTATTGTACATCATGATACAATTACATGAAAACATGGCATATTCCTGTCGTGTTTCAGTAGTCATTCTTCTCTCCTCACAGACTCCCAACCAAAAGCCAGATAACCTGAATCTATGAAAGATTCACTTAATCACACAAACTAATTAATTTGGGGTTCTATGCCGGCCAATTTTTATCTATCGACAAACATAAAACAACAAGAATCAGTATTAGGTCATATCTTTGCGAGCTCCTCTCTTTACACTCCTTTTTCTTCCTTCACTCTGTAGTACTTCAGTGAGGAGCCGCTACTCTGCAGTTTATGATGGCCTTTCATGTGTTTTAATTACCTTTACACTGCACTCTACTGTCCCGCAATTTTTTATATTCTTGTACTTATTTATAACTTGTAAACCTGTCCAAGGCTCATCAAGCGCCTCGTTTACAACCCATTTATTCTACTTTCTACTATTTTAATTCCAATAGTTTCTCACCTAGAAAACTTTACTTTCACACTTGAAATTCCTTTATTCTTCCTTATAACTGTTTTCCATCTTTACGATATATCTGTTTATGCAACTATTTGTCGATTTTATTTTAATTTGTCAAGAAATAATTCGTGACAGTAATACTGTGACTACGAGTTAACCGAAGTGATATTAAATTCAAGCAAAGCAATGATAACTACAAAAATGTGTTCGTATTTTCTAATACAGGGTCGTCTCGGATCGATTCTAAAAAGTTTTGTCAAATGATAAAACCATGAAAGGACATAGGATACGATGAAAAAGTTAAAAATGAGTAATACGTTCCAGACATTGATGAGAATAGTTCAAATAAAATATTCTTGACTTGAGTAAACCTGTAGAAATGGAAGTATGCTTCTGATTATTCTAGTTGAATTGTTTCACAAAATTTAAGATTATTGCTTTTAGTGTTAAGAGCAGTTACTGTTTGCATGGTCGGTGTGTGTGTTTGATGTTGTTAATATTGACGTAGTCTTAATTTTCCAGATCAGCTTGTGTGGTTTTTGTATTGTTTAAGTCTAACTCTGCTATTGAATTAGTGTTGTTTTCGTCGTGTATGATCTTATTTACGGAAAATTCGATTTGGCGTTGAAGCAAGACTTGTTATCGAGTGTCGGAGCTTGTCGAGTAAGTATCGAGTATTAATATTACATGAACTTGGTATTTCGTATTGTCTGGACTGTGTATTGAATGTGTACGTATAGGTATTGAGTATTGGTATTGATCTAGACTTTGTATTCAATATTTTCGGGACTGTGTGCGTAGATCCGGCGTTGCGTGGGCACTATCGTGGCCCTCGCTGAAGGCAAAATCACCAGAGATGACATCGAGGACATGTTCACAAACCCAAACCCCGCCAACATGCCTGCCGGTGCCACCACCGCCCATGCATTCGGCCTCTACCTCCTCAAGGTCACTGTCCTAGCTTACTGTAGTGCTTTTAATTTGCTAGATTACTTTAATACCTTACACCTGCAGATCAGTGTGCTAGATTGTTTCAATACTTCGCACCTGCAGCTCTCAGTCTGTTAGATTATTTTAATACGTAACACCTGTTGATGAGTTTCTTATATCATTTTAATACTCTAAAAATAAATATCAATCTGCTACGTTATTTTAACACTCTGCACCTGAAGATTAGTTTTGTAGATTATTTTAATACTTCAGTCATGAAGAACAGTCTCCTAGATTATTTAAAAAATTTGGTGCCTCAAGGTTACTGTTTTAGATTACTTGAATACATTAAACCTGAAGAATAAACCTGAAGTGTTATGCTAGTTCTTATTAGTACTTAATGAAAGACAAGGACTCAGTAATTAATGTAGAATATATCAATAATTAGTAGTGTTTTTAACTATTGAATAGGTACTAAACTGTGAATGAGTGTAGTAAAGTATGCATAAAATGCGTGTATTTTTTATCTTTTATTTCTTCTGATGAAAAAGAGAATGAGAACTTTTTAGTTTGAACTTGCTAATTTTTTTGGGTGCCAATTCAAAATTGGATCATGTTGTGTATGTACATTCAATGTTTATGATTGTCACATTAAATAAAAAATACGCGATCACGATTTTCAACTAAAAGTATTAATTTTATATACAGTGTTAGATAATAGCCTTAACCGACGTTGATACACTGTCTCGTAAGTACGTGGTATTTGAGGCAGATTGTAGGAAGTATCCACAATCTTTGATCCCAAAAATGAGCACTTACCTGTCCGTCTTTCAAAATCCTTAATTAACCCTTAGTATACCAAGGTAAATTGACCAATGTTGTGTACCGAAAGGGGTCTGCATAGGACCCCACTTTATCAATTTATATTGTACCTACCTACTTCTTGATAAAACAGAATACTCAAACTAGGTTTTTGAAGGAGCAAGAATAAGAATTTGAAAGATAGCATTTATTGAAACGAAAAAAAATCCATTTTAGTCATTAAAAAAAAATCTCTTAGAAATTATAACTATGCTAATTTTAGTTATAATCAGCTGTAAAAATATACTTTTTTTACTCAAGTTTGTTCTGTGTAAGTTCTAAATTGCAGCTTGTGATATCACTTTCTTCAGAAACAACTTCTAGATTGTCTTCAGCTTCTGATACATTTCCTTGAATGATGGAGTCATCATCGGTGTCAGTGAAATCGTCTTCTGACCCACTTACATCACATGAACCTGATATTCCTTCAATATCATAATCAGTCATTATTTGTCGGCGGGCCATATCTGACATTTAATATTCAAAAAATTCTGAAAGAAGTAGGTAGAATTGTGAAAACGGTTTACTTTTTCAATTAAAACATTTGTACACGCTTCAAAACATTCAAAAAGTGCAGAAATTGATAATAATGAAAGTAGCACAATTGCGACATAGTATACAACGAAGGGTCCTGTTGAGATCTCAAGTCAGTTTTAACTTTTTTTTAAAGTTTGGAAAAATTTCTTAGAAGTCTAGTCACAAAAAATTTATAGGAGAGTTATGAACTACACAACTAAAAATTAGGAGTGCATTATCTGTTCCCGTTCAGTAAGAATCTAACAAAATGTCATCTTGGGGTCCTTTAAGGACCTCTCTTGGTATACTAAGGGTTAAAAAATTTGTGCAGAGTGTAATCACTTGAATAACGTGCAGTTTGATTTAGATCGTTAAATTTCAGCATAGAAAATAAAGCAAACAAAATTTGTCAGGATTTTCAAGCATAGTTTAACGGGGTGTAGTCGATATTTTTTCACATTTTCATTCGAGGAGCTTAAGTTCAACGTAAGTTCATAAATTAACAATTATTCTTCAATAGATTACGAAAAACACAATCCTTTATTAGAGTTTAAAATCTTTGAAACAAAAATTACACATCGGTCGATTTGCAAGATTCTCGTTTCAAAAATTTGTGGATTTAAATATCACTGTCCTAATATTTCTTAATTTAGTCTGTGTAATTCCACAAAAAAATTCGAAAAAAAATTTCCTTCCATTTTCAGACGTGAAATATAAAAACATACCTTTCGCATATTTTTTCAATGATTGGGAATTTAACGAAACTTTGCCAACGCACAAATATTCTTCCATAGAGTACGAAAAACGCATCAGTGTTTGCTAAAGTATACCACAATCCTTAAGTGTAAAATAAAGTTTTCTAGTCTAGCGAATTTTGGTGACCCTCTGTTAAGAACAAAATTGAATGAAAATCACTATATACTAATTCAGTAGAGGAGTTGATTTCAGTGAATGCAATGAAATAAAAAAAATCATGATGTTCCAGCACAGAGCGTAAGGATCATACCCTCGTGATATTTTGCTCATGTTCGGTCGTTGATGTGTATCTTGAATGTTATTTCATAATTTTTTTAATGTCATACTACTATATTGAAATTAGCTTGAGTTGAAAAAAGGATTTTTATTTGTACAGAACTTTGAATCGAAAAGTCTCGAAAGGTGATAATAGTGCATTTTTCGAAAAAAAAAGTCCGCGATTACTGACGAACTGTAATATTTTCTCGAATCGAGAAGCTTCGGAAATACACAAATATACTTCTACTTATTATACTACAGCGGCATATTTGTGTATTTTTGAAGTTTAGTAAAATGAACTATCTCAAGAAAATCCGAAAAATATAATGAATTATCCTCGTTTCCCGCACAAAAAGCATGGAAAAAAGGATCTCCAATTTCAGTTCTCTTTGGTGAAATTGTTTCGTTCTAATTACATACTGCAGTATGAAAAGTTTTTTATCTCAAAAGTTTGAATCGAAAATCTTCTAAGTTGACGAAGATGTATTTCTTTCTAAAATATATTTTGACCAACCGAAAACGTGTTTTTCGGACTCATCTGAGGAATGTTTGTGTATTTGCGGAGTTTCGTTAAACTATGAATCGTTTCGTTAAACTGTGAGATTTTTGCCTATTTTGCAAGAAAAGGCAAAAAATCTCATGTTTCATCCGTCATATCCCTTATGTTTCATGTCTAAAAGAGGAAGGGTAATTTTTTTCTTTGTCATAATTTTTCACTACTAAAATTAAGTGTTACTGAATTAAGCAGCTCATTCCTCGAAGTATTTTCGTACAGATTTTGAATACAAGATAGTCGTGTGAAGGCCTCATATTTACTATGTGTGACAGTATAATGCCCAATATTCCTTAGCCTCTCGTTGTTTTTTTGATTCCAGGTGCATAATTTATTATTCTTTTGTCAGTTGTAGTGAGGAAAATTATAAATATATTTCTAATTGCAGAGACTTAACTATCACAATGCGAGTAAAAACTAATTTTACTTGGTGCACACGTTCTTACTGACTTGACCCTCTACCGCGGTATGTCACTCACTGGAAACATGGAAAAAAATTGAATTATGCTTACATTATAAGCAGTAGGAATGTCATGGCAGTTATTTCTGACAGAGGACAGCAACAACCCAAAAATATTGTCATTGGCGCTCTGTAGCAGTCAAGTTGTGGAGACGTCAAGTTGGTGTTCTTTATGAAATAATAATTCTGAAGGTAGAGGGGGAAAAGTAGACTACATATCTACTTTCAAGGTGTAGAACAACTATGCTCCTGACAATCATTTCTGTTGATAACCATTTCTCCTGGTAATTATTGAGAGTTAGGTAAAAATATGGTTATTTAGTATCAGACAATCGTAAGCTAATTAAAATATTTAGGCCCTTGCTGCTATTACAGGGAAAATATGAGTTTGCTTCTGTGGTAGTGGAAATAATGTTTTTAATGTCTCTATAAATACCTGAATTGATAGAAAATATTCATGTTCAGCCGTTCATGTTCAGGCTACACACTGTAGTTTGTCTTTTATCGCCAAATCGGTTACTTCGGATTTTGGCTTCTCTTTCATTTAACACTGATCATTTGTGTGTATTGCCGTCTCATAGATTGATTACCCCGACCACGTCCTGGACCCCAACTTCGTTCTCCAAGACGTGTCGGAAGACAAGAAGCGATGGTTAGAAACCTCTTCCGTAATCAAGACTGCCGTGGCGCTTGGCCAAACCAGCATCGTAGGTGACCCTCCGTCTCCTGTTGAAGTGCTAGCAAGAAAATTCACTAAAATGTCTCGTGAATCTCGTGTTCCTAATGATGGTGATATATCCTTAAAAACTGCTGAATCTGCTTGCTTAGACAGGGATACTGAATGTCGTGAAAGCAAGCTCAATGTAGAAAATGAAAGCTTGGTATATTCTCTCTCTAATAACAAGTTAAGTAACCTCGGAGATCGCTCTGTTCCCACGAATGATACAATGGTCTGTTCTTCAAGAGGAAACAATGTTTCACAAATGGCTGTAGACGAAGTAGAAGATGAAAAGTCGTCAGTAGCTTATACCGGGAACTGTGAAAGTTCATTAAAAATGTCAAACGGTCGGGACACTGATGATGCATCTCGCGAAGACTGCGATGGTAGTGCGGACTCTCATAATTCTTCGATGCCGCTTTCTAGTCGTGCGCCAGGTTCGAAAAGACGACGTCTCATGATAGAAGCGTGTGAGCTCCTAGAGGCTCGCGAAAACATAGACATGAGACTGAAAATAGTGTTAGAAAAAATTGGGGAAGGCTGCACGTGGATGAAAGGGCATGACTATAGTGAGGAAGGCATGGAACGACGAGCGGCTGAGATCAGACAACTGCAACAGCAAATTAAAACTGAAAAAATTGTTCGTGCAACTACGATGAGAATCAGGCCTATTACAGCCAGCAGAGAAACTTATGTCAGTGGTTAAAACGCTTGTGTCTGTCTAGTGATCACCACTTCCAACTTTATTCTGCAGTAGACAATTGGTTGAGAATATGCGCCTGATGGCTTTCGAATAGCTACAAGAATAATTGAGCTACAAGTCACGCCCTTTGAAAAGATCACAGAGACTCAGCCATCGGATTAGTTTCTGTTTCTCATTAGTTAACTTGTGTGTACAGAGAATGTTTCGTGGTATGAGATTTTAAGTTTGACAACTGATTGTACCGTGCTAATATCTCTACCCTTGCTGTAATCGTAGCAAGACTTGATACTGGTTTGTTATTATACCTGTATAAGCTTCTTTTACGGGTTCGGCTCTCAAACTTTTGCTTGAAGATGCTTCCAAATTTTATCAGCGCGTTTGAATTGTTCGCCTCATGAATTTTATTCGATTAATTACTGTTGAGTCTCAGAAATAAAGGAGTGGGCATTCGAGCTACTGTTAACTACTGACTCTAGTCACAGCTAAGTTCATATCAACAAAGGTTTGCATTTATTTGTACTCTTCAGTCATAGCAGTGTTGGTGCAAATTGATGAATTAATTTCATATAGTTAATTGAGTAATTTATGAGTAGTCAAATTTTTATTCTCTTCTCCCATTATAACAGTGCTTAGGTTAGTGGTCTCTGTTGATAATCGTACGTCTGTCACGGTTTTTTAGCTGCAACTAATAAATCAAAGATTTGTCTGCAACTTTTATTTACACAATGAGTTCGTTTGAGGTCAAGACTCAAAAATCGATGATAAGTTAAATGTTAATTAGTTAACCATCTTCAGGGGGGATATAGTAAGCTGTCAATGCTTCAAATTCGTGACGATGGACGTTCTTCTAAGTCGTAGAGCATAAATACAGGGTGTCTCAAAAAAATGTACTCGCCCTTTAACCGTTGCTAACATGCTGTCTTCTTTGTGTTGCAGGTGTGAGGTTCGAACCTTTGCGAACATGATTCTTTAATCACATTTAATCATGTTCGCAAAGGTTCGAACCTCACACCTGCAACACAAAGAAGACAGCATGTTAGCAACGGTTAAAGGGTGAGTACATTTTTTTGAGACACCCTGTATTTCTGAAGTGGAGGAGATTTTTACAGAATTAAAAATTGACCGTTCAGCAAATAGGCTGAAATATCATAATTACGCTGATTGAATTTTTGTCCGTTGATTTTGCAGATTTATTGGACTGTAATAAAATTAACTATCCGGGATATAGCGCAATACCTAAGTTATGTGCTATAAGGCTGGATTTTTTCTGAGGAAATTTTGAAATATTTTTCATGTATACCCTTGTATTTTTCATAGAAATTCCTTCTTTTGATATGCTGTGCCATCTCTGAACTCGCGCTTCTTTCGTAGATGGGAGGGATTATGCCCTCCTAGAGCATAAATATGTTACTATAATTTGTGTACTAAGGCGGCAGGTGCGCCTCTTCAACGTCGCTCGACTTCGCGTTTCTCGGAAGCCTCCTGAGCTTCTTGACCCACTCAGTAAAATTCATGGTAATGATCTGTAATGCATGTTTTAACCCTCTACCGCCGTATGGCACTCACGGGGAACATCAGAAAAAATGCTAATTATGTTAAAATTATATTATATGTGAGCAATATGAGGTTGCTACTAGGTTTAAACGCGGCGGCATCATACAGCGTCGTTATTTTGGCTGCCTGGCTCTCAGCGTGCTTCATTGCATCAGTGTACAGACGGTCTTTGTGAGCTTAAACGTAGAAACTAGAAAAATAAATTCGTCGCTAAAGGGTTAAGAGAGACGTGATTATTCTCTTTTTACTTTAGTTTTCTTTTGCGTCGTCTATGAGCTGTCTCTTCGATTCTTGTGTTTAATTTTTTTGTCGTCCGAGGTCATTTCAATTTGTTCAGGCCTCATCTGTTACCGGGTACGCTGCTGTTCTTTGTCAGACATCTCACAAACTTGGTACATTTATTAAAAATCTCAAGGGTTCAACCATATCGTGAATCGTTGACAGCACCCTCGTCACAGTTTCAAACTTGATGGAATGGCTCTATCAAAATTTGTTCAAGTATTTTCGAGGATAAAAGGCATAGTTTCAAATTTTAACGATTTTAACTTCGAAGATTATGAATAGAAATTATCAGTCGGTGATACTGAATTTGGTCTTACTCCATACTTTTGTGCATTCTCAAGGCTTTATTATAACTGGATTTTCTACAAGTTCTGTAGTGAACATCGATTTCATTTGCCAATTCAAAAATTGGCCCATTTCTCAAGTTTTACTGTATCGTACCATGGTCTCTTGAGTTAGGTTTTTGAAAAAATCTAACTTTTTTATTCCTTCATTTGTACTTACGTAAATTTCCTTCAAATAAAACTCTGCTCTATGTATATTTTTCATTATTGTGTGATTCAATCAACACCTATCACGTTGTAGTCTGCATCGTAATCCTGTCTGTTTTCCAGGGCAATTCCTTTTTTAACCCATTAGCTTCCATCATACTATGTATAGAAGGTCAAGTCCATTAGAAATCATTCACTTTAGCCCTATATTCTAAATGTTTTATTCGAAGTTGGGAATGAAAAAAGTGTAGATATAAGACGTAATTTACGCAATGTTTCGTTCGATGGAGAAATAATTTCGGCGTTAGGCTAAATTAGCCTTTATAGCCTGTCTTCAAATGAGGACAGTGGGAGCTAATGGGTTAAGCCACTTTGTAACCCCAGTTGATGATTCTTCGGCACTTCATCTTCTGTCTGTGGCAAACTTGTCAAGTCCTCAGTTGTGGTCGATGTGAGTGTGTCTAGCGCTTCTAAGTTGGAGTTTAGCTTGTTGAAGTTGCACAGAACATCGTGCTGGAAGAGCGCGAGCACCTCTTGCACGGCAGCAGGGCACAACCACGACATGTAGCCTTGTGGACAAGGGCACAGTAGAGGTTGCAGGGCCCGTCGTGACCTTTCGTTGTTATCCAGGTCCTCCACCGCAGGCAAGTCTCCAAGATGGAACACCGTCTGTGACAGAGAAGGTGAGTTTCATTGGAATAACGAGATGCAATTCACATTGAAACAACTCAATTTGAATTCTAAACATTTCCTTAACTATTGAATGGTTAAGTATAGGAAGTAATGTAATATGTTATATCTAACACTTTATATATTCCTGTCTCCCTCAGGAATTGTAATGAGGGAGGTAAGAACTGAGACTATCAACAGCGAAGGACTGATAACTAAATCTTGGCCGATACCGATGCTGTGGGTATGTAAATTAGCAGTTTCTGATAACAAAAGTTGACAACGCATTTTCAACTCAGTGAAAAATCACAAGTCGATTATTTCTAATTGAAGAATTATTTGGATCAAATATTTACTGAACTTTCCATGAAGACTTTAAAAATTGAATTGTTAAATTAATAATGGAACGTATTAGGGTGTGGAAGTAAAATTAAGTATACCTTTGAGCTCTCAAGCTCTTTTCAATTATGTCCATAAACAAATTTTATTAAATAAATGCTTTAAAGCTAATGATTTTGAATAGTTATTGTCCTTGATTATATTTTCATTTGAATCGTTCGACAAAGTTATTCGCGATTTGTATTTGTTTTGTTTATTTCAGAAACGGAACACGGGTCATAACGTCGGAAGTAAAACCTAAATGCATATCCACTCCTATTTGAAACCGACAAAATGTGTTTGTTGTACAGACCTCTCTTTATGTACAGCGATCAGTTTTCTCGCGCTCCTTCAAGGGAGCTCTATTCACTTACAACTGCCAGTTACCTGCACTATCAAACAGGTATACGGAAAATGTATTTATTAGGAGTCACAAAGTAATCAGGTATTTGATTGAGGAAGGATTTCTATGTTTCTCCCCCCGTTGAGTTGAAGCGTTTATGCCATATTAGGAAAATCAATTTTACTGAACGTGTTCATATTTCTTTCTTAAAACTAATCATTTCTCAATGGTAAAGTAAAAGATGAATTTCAATGTTCGAATTAACTCGACGTTCGATAATCAGTGCATACATTAATTAGCTTTACAAAAAAAAGAGCAAGGACAATCGCCTTTAACCTTATCATTTCATTGATTAGAAGTTAAACGATGGATTCCAAAAAGTATACATCTAAGTACTTAATGTTTCGACCTCCTTGGTCATTTTCAAAAAGCTGAAAGAAAACATGAAAAAATACATAAGTGAACCATGAACCTAATATGGAAACATGCTTAGCAAATGAAACGCTAAAAAATACTGAGAAACACTAAAAACATAAAAATAAAATTAAAAATCTAACCTAATCGCAGTGGTTAGGCAGATTGTGCATCGTTTAAAACAGGGTTATCTCTTAAAATAAAGATTCTAAAATGCGTAGATCTAAAAAACTAGAAGCATTTAACACGTTGACTCCGAAGTGGTACGTATGTGTACCACTGAGGTTAGGTTCTGTAATTTTTTCAGATCCTTCTAGTGACTATGCGTACAAAGTGAAGTTTTACACCAATCAGGCAACTGGAGCCAACGTGTTAACAGAAAGGTTTCACTTCCTAAGCACGAGTACGTACAGCAGAGGGAGAAGGGTTAGCAAGGGACATGCTATACCACACGAACAGCGAGTACTCTGGATGTAGAACCCACATCCAGACGCACACTGCGTAATTACGTTCGTAAATAATCAAGAAGAGGATACTGTTAGAAAGCTTATCTCTGTAACCGAAAATTGATTTCATATTGTAATTATTCACGGGAACAATTTTTAAAGATATTTAAAGGCAGTATTTATTTAAAAGGAATAGATATTCTTTTTCAAGTTCTTTTAACTGGGGTCCGTAAGAAAGGCAATGCGATATAAATCATAAATCAAAAATTTTTCACCCGTCCTTTAATTACGGCTCCTAAATATTAGGAATCTTAATTAAAGGAAAAGTTTTTGATTAAGAAAATTTCTAATGAAAGTTCGGCGAGTCCTAATAAAAAACCACTTGCTCAAAAACATTTTTAAAAATTCAAATTCGCCATATCAAGTACAATAACACAGGGTAACAACCAAAAATCGTCAGGGGTTTCTCAGTTGATTTATACTAATTTTGGTGTTCTGAGTCCGAATATCACACTGATTTTGCTCTATCAGATCAACTTTTTGAGATACAGCCATAGACCTACATGACGAGCTATACTTATGCTAATATCAGGGGTTTTGAGTTCAATCATATTTT
>VCRD01003155.1:0-12148 GCA_006783055.1 Trinorchestia longiramus
CACTACACCTCATTGACTGCACCTCATTCACTGTACCTCATTCACTACAACCCCACCATGTCCATCTCCTATAACCCACTCTAATCTCCCACTACACCTCATTCACTGTACCTCATTCACTACACCTCATTCACTACACCTCATTCGCTACACCTCATTCACTACACCTCAACAACCACTCGTGCTCAGACTTCTCAGATCCAAAGCTTTTCATCTTTACAGTATTTCCTTCCCTCTACCGATCTTTTTAACAACTATAACAAACCAACTATAACAACTATAAACCCTGCTGCTCACTCCTCCCTATCTTCATTGTCAACAAGTACTCATTCTTCTGCAATGATCTTCTGCATTCTTTCTTAAGTGTTTTTCTGCAAAAAGCTCATTTTTAAACTATTTTCAATCATTTCATTTCGTTGTCGGCGAATGTTTATGATTTCTACTTTATCATGAATATTTTAAGATGCTTTACATTCTTATTTGCATTCTTTATTAACTTAATACTGTCGAGACTTATCTTAATTTTCCTGTTTAGTCTTGTTATGTTGTGCTTCGCTTTGTCTGTCGTTAACTCGATTCCTTGTACTTATTTTGCCTACAACTTCTTAACTCTCTTCCCCCTCCCAATGACTGCGCTCCTTCCCCTCGCCCCAGCTGTGGTGTGGGGCTGCCTCTGCCAATATTTTGTAAAGGATTTACGTGGGATTTGGGGTACAGTGCGAGCTACAGGGTTGGGGAGGAGTGAAGAAAATGATGTGTGGGGAGGATGCTCAACTTGGGTGGGGAAGAACTAGGTTGTTGTGAAAAGGGAAAACGAAGACAGCAGAATAAGATCGAAAGAAAGAAGATAATGGGAGTAGAAAAATGTAGATAATAGAAATAGTGAACTAGGTAGAAATGGGTCGAATGGAACTAGAACAAAACTTAAAACGCAGTCTCTGGCAGACTAGCCTTGAACAACCAGAAACAAACGAAATAATCCATTTATTTTCTACTGGAAATGGAAACGTAAGCAACATTAAAACCTTCATTCTCGAATAGATATTTCATTGGACGCCGCACCTATTTTTCGATTGATGGAAATTTATTCCAATCGGAGTGGTGTAGCACTGTCCACTTTTCAGGGAAAAATTTTTGATACAAGAAAACAATTTATTTACAGGAAAAGATTCCCAGTTTTCTCGCCCTCGACCGCAGGAACAAGGGCTGAATCAGAGCTAGAATTTAAGAGGGTTCATATGACACGACTGCACTAAACCTTGAGGCTCAAACGTACGAGTTCTCTTCCAACTGAATTTGATTGTAACCTTGGTATGACAAGGGCCGAAATGGTCTGCTTTCAAAGACGGAACCTTGAAGCAGACCATTTCTCGTCTTGAAGCAGATCATTTCTCGTCTTGAAGCAGATCATTTCTCGTCTTGAAGCAGATCATTTCTCGTTTTGAAGCAGACCATTTCTCGTCTTGAAGCAGATCATTTCTCGCCTTGAAGCAGACCATTTCTCGTTTTGAAGCAGACCATTTCTCGTCTTGAAGCAAATCATTTCTCGTCTTGAAGCAGACTATTTCTCGTCTTGAAGCAGATCATTTCTCGTTTTGAAGCAGACCATTTCTCGTCTTGAAGCAGACCATTTCTGGTCTTGAAGCAGACCATTTCTCGTCTTGAAGCAGACTATTTCTCGTCTTGAAGCAGATCATTTCTCGTTTTGAAGCAGATTATTTCTCGTTTTGAAGCAGACCATTTCTCGTTTTGAAGCAGACCATTTCTCGTCTTGAAGCACATTATTTCTCCAATCGAGGATCCAATCTGATTTCTCGTCTCAGAACAGACCATTTCTCGTCTGAGATGGGAGTGTGAGATGTGAATGTTCTGCTTTCAAATAACTCTCCTGCATCGATACAGACAAATAAGCCTCAAAGAGCTCAAGCAATGAGGTGCAAAATCAGCGTTACTTGCCTCGATTCTCATTTACTGTTGGTCAATGTATCTTACAGCTATCGGTGTACACTTTAACACACACAAGCTGTCTAACTGTCGTTTTTAATATCGTTGCAAATTCTCAACAGTTCTTCGTGTGCTTGTAAGATTGCTCAAGAAATTTCGATAAAAAGTATAATTCTCATTCACTAATGTAATTTTGCATTAACCTTTTCGTCCACACGTTGTTTTTTTGGAAATTCATTAAGAAAGCTATGGTTTCACAAATGTTCTTGTTATTCTTTCTTGATTCTCAACATTATCATATAATTTTGTCGGTTTTTCTTCGACAACACGGCTGCTCTGGTGACAGGTAAACTTCTGATCTCCAAACATCACGTTTTCAAAAAAGAATCTATCGCAAACTTTCATTATCCCCAGGCCATTCAAAGAATTTTCGAACACCAAAATATATTCTATTTCAGCGTAGGACAAAAAATACTCTTCGTTTCATTTTGATTAAATCCTTCCGGCACCATTTTTCGAAATCGAAAACTCAGTTCAGATCCGTCCAATCAGAGACGGAGACTAGAGAGCTGCTAGCTCGTCCCATCGGCGGTCTTGTAAGGAAATAGTGATCCTGCGGTCTATTATGGCAGATCCCAAGGGTTATCAGATCGTGATCAGGGCTGGATCATTCTCGTAAAACAAGATCACGTTATGTATCTGTTTATTACTGCTACAGAATGGAATGCGCTTTCGATATGATGTTAGAAAAAACGCTGCAAACCAGAAAACAGGCTGCCGTTATGTACCCGTTTATTACTGTTGCAGAATTGAACGCGCATTCGATATGATGTTAAGAGTCCCTAGCGCTGCAAATACTCCATCTATTTAGTTTCGTTTTGAGGTTCAACACCGGCGCTTTGTTTTTTGTGGAGAGTGTTTGTCCGGACTAATGGATTTGGCAAACCGTCGTCCCGATGTGACTTGCTGCTCTCGACCCTTGCAAATCTGCAGTCTTCTTGTTACAAATTTATTACTCGCCGTGTTCACGCTGTACCTGTCACACTATGTCAGGTGTTGGAGTGCTCATTTCCAGTTGTTCAGAAGGCAGTGTTGAGAGCTTGTAGGGGAAATTATTGTTTCTCCGAGCTTAGTGTTCTGTTCATCAGAATAAATTTTTAGGCTCTCAGTGGTGAATATGTTCACTAATTGGATCAATTTCTAGTGTATATGAAAACAATATGCGTAGATACGAAGGTAATTTTCCTGCATTTAACTAAATGTTTCCACTAAGTAAGGCATATTTTTAGAGTTTCAGGTAAAAACTTTCCATTTCAATGATCAATTTTATCATTCCAAGGTAAGGGCTTGGTTTTGGGGTCTACACTCTTTTCTGTCCGAATTATCTATTAGAATGAATGTAAGTTTCCCTTTGCGCTATGGTTTCTTGGGCAAAAAAAATCTGGAAAACAGAAAAGTCTCTCATGTTATTATTTTTACGCATATAAATCTATGAGCCCATCATAGGGGCCAAATGATATGAGTTAAGTGAATTATCCATAGTGTGACCGCACTAAAAAAGTGTCGTAAGACTATCAATGACAGCCAACATTCAAGTCCAGCGTTAAAAATATACTGACCATTGATTTCCATCGCCATGTCAAGCAAAAACTGCAATGTGTGTTCTTCCACTGGTGTGTTTGGAAAGATTTAGAGCGATGAGCCTCTATTTCACTTGAAATCATGAAAGACAAGAGAGTTCCCGTGGAAATTTTACGATTTAGATTTGACTAATTTGAAATTACTATGAAGATGAGCTTTCCCTGGTGTTTTATAAACACATTTTCAAATAGTTTTTTGATACTTATCCACCTCTTCCTTTTCACATACATGCTTCAATTCAGCACATGTTCATACATACATCCACATGCACACACACATACTTTCCTTCACCACACCCTCATACACGCATATACACTCACCCACACTCATATACGAGTAACTTAAACAAACACACGAGATCACAATGTTCATGTATGTTAAAAAAACACACACACCACACACACCCATCACCACACTACGCATATACACTACACACTACACCCACGCACATGTACACCTTCTACACATACCATACACACACTCATAAATAATGCATGTATACACACATACAAATACATACACATACGTTCACTTTCTCAAGAGGATTGAGGCTCCTGATCGCTGTAACGACGCTGCAACTTTGGTTACGCAGACGACGCTTTGGTTTTACACGCATAATAAAGGTAAGCAAAAATTCTGGCTGTGGTCCCAAAGCTTAGGCAGTTGCAGTAAAAAGTCATCCCCTGACAAAAATAGACCTGTTCCAGTCTCCGGCCTGGGAGCCGCGTGATTTCGAAGTAATTTGAGAAGTGCTCGGCATGTGCATAAAATTGTGAAGTATAAGTACGAGTTTCTCTGGGGTCTAACTTTATAGAGTATTCTGAAGTCATGTATCCCTGATACATAATTTCCTCGCTCAAAATCAAGTGAGATTCTCGCTAGGCAAATTTTTCTCAGGACTGAGACGGTAGCAAATTGTGTACCCAAAATGCAAATTTTCATGCAATATCTTCTGTTTTTCAAACTCGAGTTCTAAGAGTAAATGGTATTCAAACTATGCAGTTAAAACATTTAATTTTATTCTTAATTCTAAAATACTGAAGCCAAACAAAATTAAGCAGCTGTATTTCCCACTACAAAATTTCACTAGTAAAAAGTTTCTAATTTTTCAAACGTTATTACTTTTTTCCTAACTCCCACCTTCCATTTCTATCTATATGGTGACATTCTTCGAGTGCCCTCATTTGTTAGTAAATATCTACATATATACTAAACTATGTATCTCCATCTCTCTGTATGTGTGTGTGTCCGTCCCATTACTTCCCGTCTATTACTGAAGAAATATTATTGAACTGAAATCAGAACGTGTATGCATGTATTACAAGCATTGTATTGTGGATACCAAAGGCACCGGATCAATATAAAATATTCTATTTTTCCGTTATTAGCTTTATTCTCTTACACGGCCATGTTATCAGTAAATACTACGCAGAATGAACGTTCTGTATATATTAATGACAAATATTCAAATTCTGATAGTACCACGGTTTAAGCTGAAAAATCTTTTTATATCATGAATCCTTAATTTGATCACTGTTAGACTAAAGAATTTCAACAGGTACTATCTGGGCCATGTTATCAGCAGATAAGATACCGAATGGAAGTTTTGTATATATTAATGAAAAATATTCACGTAAAGCACAATAACTTGTTGGAAATTTTTATGCATTCGTCTTTGTAATAATTTCAAGTCAATAAAATCTAAACCGTGGAACTTCCACGGGAACTGTCTAGGTTCTATATAATGCCTACTTTATATTTCTTCCATTGACGGTTTAATCCTAGTCTATCCGTAATATTCAGTTCAAAAATGCTGTTATTCTACCACATTTCTCACGGAATTCAACAGCTTCTTCTGACACCTACAATGTTTTCTCTCCTACTTCTTTTAGTTTTCATTCAATCCCCAAACTTATCGTGAAAAACCCCTATACTTTCCAAAACAATCTGAAAAGTGCCATTGAACCTCATGACTCCCCATTCTCCAGTTTATTATTGTTAGTATCCCCGAACTAGCACATTTTTTTCAAAAAATCCTCCTAGTTTCATGTCACATCCCCAATGAATAAACAATTAGCCATAAAACTTGAGTGCGAGCACAAAATCTTGCATTAAAAGCGTCTGAGAAGAACAGCTCGTCTTATCGCAACGCATCTAAAATGGGCCGTTAGGGGCGCGGCATCATTTACGTGAAGCACCGTGCATGTGTACGTGACTACCTCCTGTCACGCATCGCTGTGCGTGGCATGCAAGAACTACATGTGTACGTGACTACCTCCTGTCATGCGTCGCTGTGCGTGGCACGCATGAGCTACATGTGTGCGTGACTACCTCCTGTCATGCATCGCTGTGCGTGGCACGCATGAACTACATGCGTGCGTGACTACATCCTGTAACGCATCGCTGTGCGTGGCACGCATGAACTACATGCGTGCGTGACTGTGCTTTCATCGTTGTGTGTGGTACACATGACGTTCATGCATGTGTGAGTTTTCACGAATGACAGTTTTCTCTAAGTATACATATATCTCCAAGACGTGTAACCTCATGACATAAAAATAATATTAATACATGCGATGTACAATAAGTTTAGGTCCATACGTAATTGCAATAGAATATGGCATCAGGAAGAAGCTATTTGGTCTATTCTTGGGTTGTTACCCAAGTCCCTCGTCGCTTAAAATTGTACCGGAGTTCTTGACATATCTTGAATCAATGCTTAATACTGAGAGATTTCTTATCCAATAAGTGTCAAGACGATTTTTGAATGTGATATGAGTAACTGTCATAAAACGGTCTTATGTCTTGATCTATTACCGGACAACCACTTCAGATCTGCAAAGTATCACCACTTTAGCAAAGAAAGTCTGCTTCTCCAGTATCATTTTCTTCGGTTGCGTGTATAAGTTCAGCTATAAAAAACTTCCTTAATTTGAGTTTCCCTCTTTTCGTAAATCCCTCGTTCATCTCCCATTCTTCATGTGCTTTTTCATCCGTCCATGTATCTCGAGCCTCAAACTGCCCAGGTGTTAACCATTCTTTCCATCTCTCATCTTTCACCTTATCTTTCATCCTTCCCGTACTTTCTCAACCCTCCATGTATCTTAAACCAACAACTCCCCAAGTGTTAACCTCTCTCCCCGACTCTCATCTTTCTCCCCATCTGCTGTTATCTCCCCATCTCTCATCCTTCACATACCTCCTCACCCCTCCCATGTCTTGAGCCCTGCACTCCCCAAGTGTTAGCCTTTCATTAGCGTGCCTCAAAAATGCGTTAATAAACACCCTCCGCGGCTAGCGCTGCAAGACCTTCTCCCAAAACTACTGCAACTTTGCCGTAAAAATTCCCTAAGGTGTTACAGTTGAGGTGTCAATGGCGCCTTATGAAGATGCCGTCCTCACTTTAGGGTAAGTAAAAATACCCTGAGTGTCTTCACAGCAGAAGCAACATCTCTGAGATGCATTTCACTTTTTGAGTATGCGTGCAAAGCTAGTTATATGAGGTGAAGTAGAGCACACGCACACATATTATGCAAAGAAACGTATGAGCATAATATTAGGTGATATGTTAGAACATGAAATCACCCTGAAAAGTAATAAACACTCGTGCAAAATCGTTTATTTTTTAATTATTAATAGAGAAGATGAAGAAAGCAATAAGTGAAATATTCAACACAGCTTTGAACTGTAAGAAAATATACATTTTTGTATTGAAATGAATTGTATAAGGTTACCAATTCAAGTATTATGATTACTTTTGAACCAATTACCTACCAAAACCGCCAAAAATAATAATTATATTGTACCAGCAAACTTAAAAAATTTCACATTTCTTGTAAAATTAAAACAATCATCTATTTTTCATCAATAAGATTTAGGACTGTATGTATTAACGACGGTTCTAATGTAATCTCTTGAAAATCCTACGGAGGTCTAATTCTAAAATTAATAATATTTTCTTAAATCATGAAACTAATTTTTATAATGTTTAGTAGGATATGTCTGCATATTAGTGGCATCTAAAGATCAGTTGCCACGTAGATTTTCTGTGACTTCAAAAAAGTCACAATGTACGAAAGCAAAATCCATTTAGAAGATGAATGTGGATCACTCTATAAATAAAAGACGTGTTATTTTTTTGCAAATAGGTGGTTTCAGTAGGAGAGACGAACCAAAAAATATCCTCCCAAAAATTATATTTCAAACACTTTGAAACTGTAGTCACAGCAATCACTAACACAACTGCTTTAGTACGTTGAGAACGATGTATGTAACACAACCAAACATGAAAAAAGTACCACCCTAAGAATATTATAATAAAAACGAAACCGTGGTTGGTTGAATACCGAAATGGCTGGTTAAATACCGTGGTTGGTTGAATACCGAAATGGCTGGTTTAAAACCGTGATTGGTTAAATGATTATCTCGGTTGGAAAACTAGCCCCACACCAACAGTCTCGGGAAACCTACAAGGGTTTCGTGCGTGTTGGAAGTCGTTGCATTGATTGGACTTTCAGGCTTCAATTCGAGTGAGCTTGTTACTGATGATCAGAAGTGGTTCTTGACTATAATACTAAACGTCGCGTTTATGAATCAGTGGATGAAGGAGACCTACTCAGTAACCAAAATTAGGACTTCATCTGGAGAAGTTCAAGTTGAGTGTATGTTGCAATGTTAATGGAATTTCCAGTACAAACTGTTAGATTATATTCAAACTGATTTTGTTCATTTCTATTGCAGTCAAATTTACAGTTCAAAATAAACTTTAATCTTTACCTTTAATCTTGTTTACCACCTTGATCGCGGGAAACATTTTTATTGTTCGTGTGCCAGACAAAGTTAGCTTGTCAAAATTTCAAAGCACTGCGCCACAAAAGTTGTTTGCTAAGTGGTGTTGAATGAGACACACTTGTAAAGAGCGCCAAGTCCCCGTGGGACGATGATGAGGATGATGAGAACAGACATCGCCTTGCCTGAAGCAGGCTGGTGGAGATTGAAAAGCGACTGTCAGCCACTGTTGCAATGTGTGTGTGTGTGTATTTTGCGTGTGTGTGTGTATGTATGTGTGTGTTTATATGTGTGTGTGTGTGATTTACTCGAGCACGCTTCTTGCAGTAACTTCACTAACATGGATGAAAAGAACAGACACTTGTTGCTCACGCACTTTCAATCTTTATTTCCTGTCTACTCATGGTAAGAAATTGGAATGGAAGGGCAAATGACGTAGTATATACGACGTCAGGGTAGATGGGGGATTGTGGGTGAATTTTTTTTAAATTGTATGGTGAGTTCGACAGCTTAACTTACATAACTCTCTATTCAAGGTAAATTTTCGATAGGGAGGTTAATATTCAGATTGTTTTTAAACGTATTTAAAGATTCTTGTCAAGATTTTTCACCGTTAATTACCAAAGATCTTAAAATGAACCTGAAAACCCTATTAAATCCACACGTTATATTTTAAAATGCTCTAATCCTCTCCATTTCAACACAATGTTGCCATTGATAACTGAAAGATGCTGGATACTCTTTATACCAGAAGATCATCTCTTTTGTTTATTTCATTTCATGCCTTAATTATTCCATTCAATTATTGCCAACTTCTTAGGGCTAGATACCAGGGAAAATTTTTATTCCATGGTCTAACTTTTTTAATTTGGAACGTTTCAGTTCGAAAAAAACACGAGTAAGTTAAATATTCGTTTTAAAGTCCGTAGATTATTATTCAATTCGAGAAAATTTCGGAGGGTAATTCTGATAACGAAACAGAGCTTGGAGAAGTAATCTACTTCAATAATTAGTAGCAGCTTTACATTTTTTAAATTTATCATTACCCAAAATAAAATCCTTCAAATTACAAGAATATTCATCATTTGAGCACAGCAATCATCATTCTGTAACTACTCATGCTAAAAATTTTCTTGTACATCTATGAACCATTCAATAAAATAAAAATATTGCTTCCTGCAGCTTCAAAGACCATTTTGTTTGCTTTGGCTTGGGTCAGGCACGTTCCCGATACCGCGTGGCTGCTCCCAGATACCGTTCTCTACATGAATCACTGAGCGCTGACCGCTGTAGCTTTTTTTCCAGTAGACGTAGGCAGAACGACCTAAGAAAAACTTTTCTTCAAGTATTTGCTGGTTTTGTGTCGCAATTGAATTCACAATAAATTTTTGAGCCGTATGACTTTTGAAAGTAAAAATCTCTATTAGCATTTTTTAGGAATGGAAAATATTTCTGCGATGAATTCAAGTTGAAAAATGGTTTTCTGTTCACGGCATACAAACCTTGTGCAGCAGACGTGTCTGTAAAATTTTAATGCGTAAGAAGTAGTTTGGATTTTCAACCATTTGTGCTCATCAGAAACATTCCTACCTCTAACCCTTTTCGTGTTACCCTCCGTTTCTTATCGATATATCATTCATTTTTTTCTGAGTTACTCTCCTTTCTTTTCTGCTTCCAATTCTAATTCCTTTCAGTGAACTCCCTGCATATTTTATCACTAGTACCTGTAAAATGATTCGTCCTATTTGGTTTCAAGAAACAAAAAATTTATTTCACTATTCACGGAATGTCATCAGTGTGTGCATTATATAATTATTTGCAAGCTCATTGAGCTTCAACACCCTTCTGTTAAATTTACTAGGTGAGAGATGATAATTTTCAGCCTTTAATTTATAATTCAGAGCACTCTTCCTTCCAGCGCGTGTTTATAACAACACAACTTAAGCATTAGCTGTTCTAACATGCCTTTTTATAGCCATATTTAGTACTGAATGGCATGCATATTCTTCATAAATAAAATGAATGTAATGAAGCTCAAACAATAAGTGAATTAGTTTCATCAATTCATCGAACTTGCACGCAACATGCATTCCATTGTTTGATTTTTGTTATGAATTAGATAGGAATGTTTAAAGAATAGTTAAATTCCAATCACAGAAAATCAATACTTACACACTTATTGGATATACATAAAGTAATAAAATAATTAGTATTATAGTGCAAAAGCTTCCTCGTCAATAGCCAGGTTGCCTTTGTTTTCGACTGCACAAGTAAGTTTTTGAACAGAGTTTCTCAATTGTACATTGACTCCGTTTTGTAATGATGAAACTGCTCAAGTTATATATTTATCATGTATGACCACCACGCCCTAATAATCATGAAGTCATAATGAACATTTCTTATGATGTCTCGTGTATTCATGATCACGTCTTACGATAAGTCTCATCTCTTCAATAACGTTTAAATTATTTTCCTCTTGATACTGAACTACTCATAATTTAATTAATGAACATGTTGAACTCACACTCACTGTTCACCTTCTAACAGAATATTTTTTATCATCCTCCTAATCACCGCATAATTTTTCGACCCTTAACATTCTTTTTCTTCAGTCTAGCGACAGTAATTCAGACAACAGCACTTGCAGCAGTGAACGTTAGCTCTGCTCGAGTGTACAACTGCCAGTGATATCTTCTACTGGACTTTTGTAATGCAGTTTTGGCCCTTAGGATAAATTTTCAATGATAAGTGACATAGAAGGGTCATTATTATTATAAGTTTAATTTATGAACTCGCACTGAAAATTGAAGTAATTTCTTTATTAGTACTAGCAATTATATTGGCAAAGCTAAACATATCTTTTCCGAACTAAAATTATGAGGAGATGAAATACTTAATGTACATTTCGAAAATCAACATCACTTCTTTGTTGAGTCGGAATCATATTTTACTTACTAACCCTTTAGCCTGCAGTCAATCTCAAATCTTTAATCTCTCCGTAATCCACCTACATCAATCACACAATAGAGCAGATTTATCTATTGATCAACTAGTCCTCGATTCTCCCTTCATTATGCTCTGCAATTGACCTCTTCCCTGATTGCCCGGAGTGCAATTCTGAGTGTAGGTCATCATTCAAAACGTGGCGCTCATTCCTATACTCTGCTACTGTATTCACGTCCCTTCCAGGTCCTCTCATATCTTCACTCCCTCACTTCTATCTTTTTCTCCCCACCTCGTTTCTTGCTTCGTGTTTCCAGTTCCTCTTCAAACTTTACTACCCTTTATATTCGCGTTAACCTGCGCTTACATTTCGATACGAATTTACTTGGGGCTTGCTCAGTTAGGTCACTCGTTTTTTGCCTCGTGTTTTAACCTTTTTTCACCTATCCCTACTCTTCCACTCTTCTACCTACTCATACTACTGATTTATACAAGCTTTTCTTATTTTTTTCCTCTACTTATACTCTTTCTTCATCTCTCTTACTCATGCTTCTTCTTCCTTTCCTCCTCCAATACATACTCTATTTTTCACGCATATTCATGCATTCTATCTTCCGCTATTCCTAATCCTTCCCTTTCTCTTTTCAACTTCTTTTCTTTTCCCATCTTATCCTTCCTTACCAACCCTCTTCTCCACTCATGTTTTTTTCTGTTCATCATTGGTCATTCTTTTCTCAGTTGTGCATACAGAAGTTGTGTATTTCTTTCCTTTACCTAAGCTCACTTCTTGTTTCTATTTATTCCTGTTATTCCTATCTTACACCTGTGATTC
>VCRD01003155.1:23074-67755 GCA_006783055.1 Trinorchestia longiramus
GGTGTAAGAAATGATGAAAGAAATGATGAAAGAAGAAAAGTAGGAGTGTTGGGGACAATTGCGTAGGAGTGAAAATAGAAATGGAAAAAAGGAGGAAGGAAAGGAAAGGGTTCTGAATGAAGGAGCTCTAGAAGAAAGAACAATAAAAGGGGTTCAAATAATTATCCGAGAGAGGATGGTAGTTGAAAAATTTGTTTTTAGATAAACTTCTGCATGCGTAGTTCAAATTCAGACTACGTCATCAGCAGAAGCTTGTCTCAGTAGTTCATCACTCAATGCTAAATTTCCTCAAATTAAATCAATTGTTTCATGGTACATTCATAATTACAAAGTTTTTATTTCAAACTCCCCAGTTCAATGATGTGCCTACAATTATCGCATCTATTTTAGGATCATGGTAAAAAATAACAATATTTACATGTCATCAAGTCATCGTACTGTGACCACCACCACAGTTATTCAAATGAAAATAACAATATTTACTTGTAATCAAGTTATCGCACTGTCACCACCACCATAATCATTCAGATGAAAATAACAACATTTACTCGTCATCATGTCATCGTACTGTCACCATCACCGCAATTATTTAAATGAAATATCATTTTTAAGACTTGTTCTTCATCGTCCCGCGCGCGTCAAATCTGATGAACATGAGTGGGGTTGTCGTGTTTTCCCCCCTGCCTCCCCCTACCCCCCTGCTTCCCCCTAGATGAATGAGAGAGGGGATGTGGATGAGAGGGGTAGAAATGTGGGGAAGAAGAGGGGGAAGTATGAGGGAGAGGGGGAGTGAAGTTTTCAGTCGTATTCATGAAATTGGACACAAGGAAAGTGGCGCGTTTCCGAAGTGGAAGCGAGGATGAACTGAAATTAGGGCAAGTGATGGAAGTGCTGTGGAGGTGATGGAAAGAAGTGGTGTGGAGGTGGTGGAGAAAAATGGTGTGGAGGTGGTGGGAAGATGTGGTGAGGAGGTGGTGAAGAGAAGTGGTGGCAACGCAAATAAATACTTGAAAATATGAGACTTCAATAAATTAAACGTAAAATGTGATAGAGAAAAATAAGGGAAGTTTGACTTCTGTACACACGTCACTCTAAACGTTTCCAAACACGAGCAAAGTGTTTCCAATTGGCACATAAATTTAACCTTCGTGACTTGAGCAAAATAAAAAACGCTCCAACGCAGTATTTTCTTTCAAGCCAATGAAGTATTTTCTTCATAAATTTAATGTCTGTATTAGCTTGATCTCAATTTTCTTTCTGTGATTTTCAACACAAAATCAGAGTTTTTGACGGTACCCAGGATGAAATTAGAGTTTCATCTTTATTTCTATTCGTCCATGTAATTATTTATAGTTAGGCTAGCATTCTGTCCGTTAAATTTCTGACTTATTTAGGCCAGGACGAACGTAAATCAACACATCTGTGCCAAGCAGCAATATTATAGGTTATCTCTATCCATATATGATCATGAAACACTTGAATTATCTCTATTGCTTTAGATTTAAATAAATTATTTAGTATAGTTTTTTCGCAGAATTTATTTATTAAATCTTCCCCTGTAATCATGTTTATCCTATTGATTACCATTTCTTCTTCGTTTCCAAAGATTCATTAATCCAGCATGTTACCACGAAAGATGTATTTATCGGCATCAACGATACCCAAATCTTAGTTAAAAAATATGGCATTTTGTTGAATTGATTTTGGAACTTTGATATCGGTATCATTGATACCGATGTATACATTTTCCTGTAGTGAAAACTAAGCCAACACTTTGTTATGTGGGCACAGAATGGATATAGTTTCAGATAGATAGAACCAAATAGGTAATGTGTTTATTATTTTTAAAAATTATTATACAATTTTTCAATGTGTGTCGGACTAGAAAACCCACACGTGAAAAAATTCACCTGTTTTTTACTGATTTTTTTCGTTTGATTTGCCAGTGGATACGGGCTTTGCGAAGGAGTTTCCACATTGAAGGATGTGTCTTTAGTAACCACAACAATACAATGCTCGCAATACTTGTATATCCTACCGAATTTCCTCCTGTCTAAATCCGTAAGAGTGTGACAGAAAGACAGACCAAGCAAGCAAACAAACAAGCAAACAGTGTAATAGTATAAAGAACAATTCCACTATATAATAATACACAGTTTGTTGCTTGCTTGCTTGCTTGGTCCGTCTCTCGGCCACACTCTTAAGGATTTAGATAGGAAGAAATTTGGTAGGGTATATATGTATTGTAAGCATTGTATTGTGGATACCAAAGGCATTTCTTTCAATGTAGAAACTTCTTCGCACAGCCCGCGTTCACTGTCAAACCAAATGAAAAATTCAGTAAAAACTCGTGAATTTCCGCGTGTGGGTCTACTAGTTATTATATGGTGGAATACACCATCGAATTTTTTCCTATCTAAATCCTTAAGAGTGTGACAGAGAGACCGATCAACCAAGCAAGCAAGCAAGCAACAAACTGTGTATCTATCTACATCTAATACTAAGAATGACCGTCATGTGTTTATATATTTATTTATTTACATATTTATTCATTTATTTATATGTTTCGTGTCACTTTCAAAAAATTAGAGAGATCCAGAGCCTTATATACTCGAGTCCGTATCGTGGATACTGAGTTTGGCGGGGTATTGCCCTATGATTCGGGTACATTGTACCCGAATATGACACGAATTGCAGAGTCAATTGCAGCAGTGGAAAACTGTCTTAGTTTTCATTAAGAATGTTGTCATTAAAGAAATACTCAATTAAAACGTTTGTCCATTGAAAATATATATAAAAAAAATATATTGCATTGCACTCTTATATGTGATTCTATTTAATATCTTTCCAACAGTATTTGCCATCACTTTTGATGGCACAGGTATGATCACAAAATCTCTGCTGTCATTTTTGACGGCTGGGTACACTAGTATATAATGGACAATGTATCTCCATCTCTCTCTCACTCTCTCTCTCTCGCTCTCTCTTTCTCTCTCTCTCTCTCTCTCTCTCTCTCTGTCTCTTTCTCTCTTTATCTGTGTGTGTCCGTCCCATTACTTCTTATCTATTGCTGAAGAAAAATTATTGAACTGAAATCAGAACGGGTATGCATGTACTACAAGCATTGTATTGTGGATACCAAAGGCGCCGGGTCACTATAAAATACTCAAATTTTTCCGTTATTAGTTTTCTTTTCTTACACGGCCATTTTATCGGTAGATAAGATACACAATGGAAGTTCTGTATATATTCATAAAAAATAGTCAGATTCTGAAATTACCGCGGGTAAAACTGAAAAATGTATTTATTTCATAGATCCTTAATTTTGTCACTTTTAAATCAATGAATATTTAAGGGTACTATCTCGGCCATGTTATCGGTAGATATGATGCAGAATGGAAGTCCTGTATATATTAATGGAAACTATTAATTTAAAACACAACAATTCGTCATAAATTTGTAATGCATTTACCTTTATCATAATTTCAAATTAGTCAAATCTAAACCGTGGAATTTCCACGGGAACTGACTAGTTATTATATGGCATGATTATTCTAAACAATAACTGGTTGCATTATCAACTAACGACCTTTTTTTTTACTTTGACGCTGATTGGATGATTCGCCATCTAGTGAGAAGCAATTGCATCATGTTTCCTGCGTTCGTAGCATCATGTTTTAGAGCAGCTTATAATTTAGAATAATCAGTTCTCTGAAATGGGTTTTGCGATAATATTGTATGAGGGGCAACTATTTGCTAAATATCACCGTGTAGCTTGGTTTGACGACAGCAAAATTCTAGTTTCCATCTTCTGTATTCACTTTTTTTGAAGCTGAACACAAGGGAATAGAAATAAGAGGAAACTCGACACACTATGGAAGGTTAAAAACCCCCAAATTATGTTCAGAAAATACAATTTTTACCAGCAAATGTCATAATTATTTGCGACTCATAAGCTGTGAGGCAGAGCATTTTCTAAAATTTACATCGTTCCGTAGTACACGACCGAATATTAATATTATGTATTTTGAATAACCGTGCTCTTCCCTGAACGCTGCAGGAAATTAACAAGAAGTGAGGATTGGTATTCAAACCTAAAGATACTTCATATATGTCTACCCTATCGCTATCACAGATCTAAACAACAATTCTACTGATTGTGGCACTCTTAGATTATGTCTCTATACTCCTATCACACACCTTCATTTACACCTCTTTTCCTGTGTGTTTTTTTCCTTTTCCGAGCTTCACATTTCAGCAGCACCAAACCATTTCTTCATTTTCTTTTTTCCTACCTGCCATTTACCTTTAAACATTTTCTTAATAGGAAACATTTTTCATGACACAAAGACTCGAGTTAATCGCTTCCAGTGTTCGTTGCTGTACAAATCTTCAACACTAATCAATTTTCCTCACCGAAATTGCATGAAATATAGAACTCCGCTACATTCATTTTCCTTCACCAAATTTCTTTGTTACAAGTCTTTCACATAACACAACTCCTCATGTCGAGTAGTGAGCTTCTACAATAAACTTGTGTTTTTGCTCTACAAAAACTAATCTTTTTGCACAAACAAATGTAAAAGAAACCTTCATTCCCACATTTCTTTTTCCTGCTCATATGTTTTTTCATGACACGTTGAGGCACAGAAGTAACAACTTCTCTGTGTCGCAATGTGGTTTCCATCCCCCATCCCACCCCCTCCCTGGTGGTGGGAGACACCTGGAGTATAGTGTGCAGCTTTAACACCTGGGCAACTGCTTTCTTGCTGAGGTGCTGCGACTGCTCCAGCGTTGCAGTTTTCTTGCAGTTGTAAGCTGCTGTTGCCACTGCTGTTATTGCCACTGTTATCGGTGGCAATGTCGTTATTGCAGTTGTGAGCTGTTGTTGTCACTGCTGTTATTGCCACTGTTATCGGTGGCAATATCGTTATTGCAGTTGTAAGCTGCTGTTGCCACTGCTGTTATTGCCACTGTTATCGGTGGCAATATCGTTATTGCAGTTGTAAGCTGCTGTTGCCACTGCTGTTATTGAAACTGTTATCGGTGGCAATATCGTTATTGCAGTTGTAAGCTGTTGCTGCCACTGCTGTTATTGCCACTGTTATCGGTGGCAATATCGTTATTGCAGTTTTCTTGCAGTTGTAAGCTGCTGTTGCCACTGCTGTCATTGCCACTGTTATCGGTGGCAATATCGTTATTGCAGTTGTAAGCTGCTGTTGCCACTGCTGTTATTGCCACTGTTATCGGTGGCAATATCGTTATTGCAGTTGTAAGCTGTTGCTGCCACTGCTGTTATTGCCACTGTTATCGGTGGCAATATCGTTATTGCAGTTGTAAGCTGTTGTTGCCACTGCTGTTATTGCCACTGTTATCGGTGGCAATATCGTTATTGCAGTTGTAAGCTGCTGTTGCCACTGCTGTTATTGCCACTGTTATCGGTGGCAATATCGTTATTGCAGTTGTAAGCTGCTGTTGCCACTGCTGTTATTGCCACTGTTATCGGTGGCAATATCGTTATTGCAGTTTTCTTGCAATTGTAAGCTGTTGTTACCACTGCTGTTATTGTCATTGTTATCGGTCGTAATACTGTTATTGCAGCTTTCTTGCAGTTGTAAGGAGCTGTTGCCGCTGCTGTTATTGCCACTAGTATCCGTGGCAATAACAGTATGACAATTCAGACTGTTATTGCCATGCTGCTATTATCACAACCCTTATTGCCACTGCTATCATTTCCACGGCTTTTATTGCCACTGCTGTCATTGCCACTCTTGTTATTGCCACAGCCAGGTTTATTAAGTAGGGCAGTAGCTGTGTTATTGTAGTTAGGGAATATTAATGCAGCTGTTGTTATCACTACAATTCTGGCTCCCTTATAATCAATTCTTTCGAGCTGCTGTTTGTGTGGAGGTATTCTTCTCATTTTTCTTCGTGTTTCGTGTATAATCGTTGCTGTTGTTCTTCCAGCTCTCTTTTTGCTCGTATTCTCTTTATCATTGTTGCTGTTTATGCTCTCATGTTACGTTCATTTTTGCCGTTATCTGACATGACCTCCTCACTGTAATTTACCTTAATTATATTATTGCAGTCGCTATCTTAAGTCATGTTTTCACTGCGGCTGTGTTGAACGACTTTGTTGGCATCAAATTTAAAACGATTTGTTATCCCTAGCTGTAACTCTCACTTAACACTCGTGCTAGTATTAATCTCATGAATTCCTCCAAGTTTCTTTACCACAAAAGAAAATAACCCATTAATGACCTCCCGTATTATCCCTGCTCATGAATTCTCTATTAATAAAATTCTGATTATCATCATTACGGTGGTTTGCCCTCAACATCTCACGTCCTGATGGAGCTAGCACGAAAGTCATGATATTCATTACTTCTTCTCATTACCGTCTTATTCCTATGACCACCATCACAGTCATCACCTCTGTATTAGTGTCTCAAACCAGTGTCTTGATTTATAACTTCATTACGCTCATAATCACTTCTCCTAAATATATACCAATCAATATACCATCATCTTCCCATTACCTCATACATTTGCCATTCAAACGATCCACTTGATCATCTTAATAACGTTCTCACTCAATGCTATCTTCATAACCACCCATCTTTCATCAATCACCATTATTGCACTCATCAGTAGCTGCTCTAACCCTTTCTAGCATTCCATCCCCTTCAACTACCATGATCTCACCACCCCCACGATCACCTCCTCCTACCCCCATCACCTCAGCATCACCTCCCGATTTCCTCCCCACACCGCCAATATCACTCTGATAATAAGCTGTACGAGCCTCAAATCTCTTGCTCACTACAATAACGGCACGCGTTTCCTGATACGAAAGCACGTACCTTAATGGAATCACATAGGGCTAGAGAACTCCGCAGATTTTTGTGCAGTTTGCCGCACAATGGCCGGGTGCGTGTCCACAGACTCTAAGGAACGACAATGGAGCGCGGTAAAAAGAGCTGATACTAATACTAAAATTGCGGCGCTACATCCCACACAAGTGCTTTCCCGTTCTTTCTCTATCTCTCTTTCTTTCTTTCTTTTATTGTTTCTTTCTTTCTACCATGCGTGAGTGTTAAACCCGCCCAAATATGACCAAAAAGAAGACGCGCGTCACATCTGAAAAATGGTTTGGTGCGATGCATGAGACGACGAAACAATAGAGCGCCTTTGCAGAGCAGGAGAAATGGAGGTTGTGTGGTGCGCTAAATGTGCTGCTGGCGCACACACCGCACACACAAATCAGGCACAGCACTTGAGCATTTGGAGGGTCGTTCTTGAGTATCATTGGTGAATTGAGCATGCACTTCGATTTGAAGTCGTGTAATGAAAGAGCAAATTGGGTGAATTTGATGAGGGATATGCATTTCTGAGCTTAAAGCTGGAAGCAAATCAGACAAAATAGTCCTAAAAATTATGGAAATTGGTAGTTTTTGTAATGTTTTTTTAAATGAAAACGAGATCAGAGTGTCTGAGGATAATGAACGAGGGGAAATAAAAATTGTAATGAGCAATGATCTTGAATAAATTTCTATCCACATTACATAACAAGCACGTCATGAATTCGAATTTTCAGGCTAAATAAATTGCGTAGTTAAATTCAAATGAAACTAATGTCCAAGTGTTTAGTAATTCATCCAGGGTATTTCAATTTACTTAATTATCTTCAGATTTTCTATTATTTTACAGACATTTAATTACCCATAGACACACTGACACAGGTATGCAAATATCACATCTTCGGTGATAAGAACGTTTAAGCTATTTATAAATTATTAAATTATAATCCTAATTTTTTTAAATATTCAATCAAATTCCACATAATAAATAGTTAAAATCATTTATGTGAACTCGGAAATTAAATCAAAATGCATACAAAAGTTAAACAAAAATAAACTAAGCAAAAATAACATACATACATGTGGGTAAAGTACACCCATCAACCAGGTAAACAAACGGATTTCTGTGCGTTTCTTCTCAATATATTTTGAAATGATGTTTGAAGAATAGGTGAAGTGCTTTAGCTGCGTGCTGCTTCATCATATTCGTTAAGAAATGTTTCAGTATATAAGATTTTTCAGCTGCTGTAGCTTACTAGCTCAGGTAGATGATATTTGTCTACTGAATAATTGGGCCATGACGATATTGACCCTGTCTCAGGGAATTGAAGTATCGATGTTAATTATCGTTGTATTTCTGAAGCAAAATTGTACCACAGAACACTGCTTTAGATAACAGAGCACTCTGATAAATCACTAACATTATGAATATCGTTACTATCATATTATCATTATAATCATTTTTATTGTTACTACTGAGATATCCTCCTGTATCGTAAAGTTTATTCAAGCCTATTACTGACATTTCTGCTTTTTATAATTTGCAATGACATCATATAACACCGAACTTAATTACCGAACATACCGAACTTTTTATAATTTCTAATGAAGGTTTTAAACTTCAAATGAAGATTTTTCTCATTTTTCGATCCTCCTTATCTAAAGTCCTGACAATTTTTTGTATTCTATTAGTGCGTTTTTTAATATTCCGGTTGTGGCATTGGTCTCCATAACTACTGTAGGGAATCGTGCAATAGCGTGATCAATTTAAGAAACATATTCACAGCATTCGCACTCAAAGCATTATTATTGTGTGACTGAGGTGGATGTGCATGATTGATGCTTTCACGTTAGACGTCATGGAACTTAGGTTGCAACCCAAGAATGAACCAAAAAGCTCGGTCCTGTTGTTATATTCTGTTCTATTCTATTCAATAACATGTTAAACCATCTGATACTGTTTGGTACCATTTTAGATCCTAGTATGTACGTGTTGAGTGCTCGAGTCAGTGCAGGTTGGTGGTTGTGGATACTCATCTACTACGAATCAGATGAATATTTTGGTTTAAAATACCAATAAATTGATCAGTCTTCAAAAAGAGATTTTCTGTACTGTTGTGCAGGATGTAACAACTAGTGTTTTTTTTCATCCTCACAACTAATTCATGTTTTGCACAAATGTTTTTAGGTCAAAGAATGAATTTCTTAAGGCACTAACGCGTGCAAAATGACGCGCCTCACGTCACCAAGGTCACTGATGATCACAGGAGCTGTCACGGTAACGCACTGTTATTCTTATTCTTATGTAACGGGAAAGTTTTTTTAAGACCGTCTGAAAAGATGAGAAAGGCTACGTACTCGCATATATGTGACGGGACAACTCATTATGATGGTACAAAACTGCAGACTTTTCTCGTATAAGGTGCATTAAATTGTTGCAAAACCCACAACAAATTTCTTTTTTCCTAATTATGAGCATGTCATTTATGATTTTTCACATTTTTGTTCCTGAAGGTAAGCACCGTTGTGCTCAAAAGTTTCAAAACTTTTTTATCGAAACTTTGTGGTGTGTTTTACCTCTCTGATTTTATGCATTTTTTCAAAAGTATAATACTTAGAAGAACCAAGATATTGTTCACCATTTTTCAATCCCATTGTTGCATAAAATCTGCTTCAAATTTAACAAGTGAATATTTGTTCTCAGATTGGCCTGTATTAAATTCTTTACCTTACCGTCCAATATGAAACGATCCCTAAGACTCCTTTACTTCTATACGGCTCCAGTCATCATAATTTGTTATTATTTTTAAAAGAAAATCCTGCTGCAGTTCAAAAGAGGGAGTGGTGTGACTGATGCACACACCCTGTAAAGCATCAGTGCTAAATACATACACTGTAAGCAACTATCCTCATCACACACCACTGTGCGCAGGTAGACACACTAATATCACTAAGCCAGCAGAGCATCTACAGGATTAGAGACTACTTTGGAGCCATCATTTTTCTGAGCCATTAATTTTTAGCCGTAATTCCATAAGTTTTATGTCGCCCATTGCCTTTAGCAAGCAGCCGTTATCAGTCCAGCTATTTTAAACCTGATGAAATGAGCCCTGAATTGTGGGTCTTCAATAATATCATGGTGAGGTGCTGAGAAAATTTCTTCGAAATGAAAATATGAATAATATTCATTGGTTGTATAAATACCGAGAACGTCATCAAATGAAAACTTACTAGTATCATGGAAGTTTTCTGAGCAACAAACTCAAGTTCGCTCAAAACAAGCATTAATTTCATTCTTTCTTACTCTCCTTAACTCGAAATCGATAAAATTACAAGCTCCCATCACAACCTGAAAAGCTCCTGTCTTTTATGTAATTCTAATAAGCACTCCTCTTGTGAGTCTCTTGATATTTTAAGCAATCTTTCTCCACTTCAGACGTTTTTTCACGATATTACCCACCATTCGATCTCTCGGTGCTGCGTCGTAACGACCGATTTTACTCTATCGCAATGATATTTAAAAAGCACCATTATTCATGGAGTGTAGTCACATTCTCGTCTCTGTACCACCTAAACGTGATTGGAAGCATTAAAAGAGGTCGTTGGAATGCCTGTACCGTCATTGAGAGCTGCAATAATCGGCCAAAGTACTGCGTAAGTGCATCACTTCCTCCATAACTCCCTGCCTACTCGTAATCGCGGCCCAAAAACTCCGCGGGGAGACTCTGAAACATTTGATGTTTCTTCTGAACAAAGTCCACGGTAAGACTACGAAACATCTGATGTTCTTTCAATGGAAAGACCATAGTACCTTTGATGATGCTTCTGAACAAAGTCAAGAGAAGAATAAGAAGTAGTTGAAGTTGCGGAAAACGTACTATGAATTGGAAAGTTATCTTAATGAAGAAACAAAATGATCATCGGAAATGTTCTTTCTACGCATCATCTTTTGTGCATGCAGATTTCTGCAAATAGTGTTCATGTATTTTCAATTCATTGTTTGATACTTCTCTCAGAGATGGTCATAACAGCGGGAACAGACATATTTTTGGTTTGCGAAGAAAGAACTTCAGAGTATTGAAAGTTCCTTCAACTTTATGGTTGAAATAGTTCAAGTTCAATAGTTTAATTCGCTTATTAGCTTAATAGCCTAAATAGTTTAACATGTACGTGAGATGCTGTGTTATTTAAACTTTCAATTATCGAAGTGCCAGAATTGAATCTGAGGCGTTTTATCTGTTTTTTCTACTACACAGTACACATTCGATTTTAAGATTACTTGGGTATTGAAGAAATTACTCAAAGTAAGCGCTTGTAATCAAGTTCTACTATATTAGTATCATATTGTGAGACTGTCTTTTATTATGGTGAAAAGCATCTATATTCTACCAAAAGTCAATTTGCCTTCATTTTGATTCTACGCACTTAGATAGAAAAAAGTTGCACGATAAATCTGTTACGAAGCGTAGATAAAATTTGAGGAGCCTACGATCATCAATAGCATTTATAGACAATGACATTTTAGGATCAATATAAAATCCTCCCCCCGTGAACAACTCTTCTTCCTCCAAGTTGTTGGCCCCTGATAAGACTTTGCACGACCCTCACACTTGTAGAGGATGATGGGAACTGTCTTCTGAAGTGGTGTTTTCTTATCGAAATATCTCGCGAGTTTCGTTCCAAAGGGGAAATTAAAGTCATTCTTTATATTCTGGCCATTTGTGACATTGATTTTATCCAGTAGAACAATTTGCGACCCAAGAAACTTGACCCAAGTGCACATGAGTGAGACAAAGCTGAATTTTGTTATCAGTGGCAGAGCATTTCCTGAGGGCTGGTCGTCCTCTGTATCGGCAGTAGCAGTGATACGCCAGCCGCCTTCTTGTGGGGTTGAGGACACAAGTGAACAAGATGGCACTCTGGATGGCCAGTATCTCAAATTGATGCAAGAAAATCAGTGCAAAAAATAAATTTGGCCAGAAAATCGTCGTCAAAGTTGGCAGAGTGAACATCACGGTTAATTGTTGACGGAAAATGGCTTTAAGGATTGTTACTAAATTGGATAAATCGATGGGGAACTCGAAAAAAATGAAAAGAAGTGTGCAAAAAAGAGATTTGGCTCGATGGTGATGTACTAAAATGCTGCATGCTGTTTTTATCTGACATCGGATAAATGGACGGTAAATGCTTCTAAAACCGTCTGAAAAGATGAAAAGGGATACGTATACATATATTATTAAACGCAGTTCTAGGCAATACAAAGTTGTGGAATATAGCTTTTAATAGACAAGACTAAATTGAAACAAGCTTTGATGTGTATATGACTCTCATTTTTGATTGAAAAGTATCATGCTGATTTTAACATAGTGCTGTGATTTTTACTGAGCTGAAATTACTGTAGTATCACTGGGATGTTTACAATTAAATTTGTGTGATATATAATTTACTCCAGACATACAAATAATTGTGAAGTAAATTAATTTATTTAATCCTAGACCAATACCTAATTAAAATCGGCACGCAATGAAAAATAACTGCAGTAAAAAATTTCCCCTTTTTCGAGTTTCGTAAAAGCATAACTAATTTTACGGATAATCGAGCTTAAAATAATTTTGACTGAAAACTATTTCATCGCTGGCGTAAAACTATTCGTAGTTTTACATAGCACAAAAGAAGGCTATGACTGAAATCATTGGCGACGGAATTAACGGATTGGATTTTCTTGAACATCTGAAGACAAGCTCTCGGTTAGCCTGCTACGCATATTATGATGCTCTGGTAAACCAGTCAAGTGCGGACGAACATTCATCCTTGCCGTGCTATGAAATGGTTTCTACGTTACATTCACTTGAAGTAGTGAACAGTGCATGGACAAATACAAACACATGTACTGGCCTGACAGGATCCATTCATCAGTGGGCGGTACGAAGAGTTGTGTGCGGGCGCTTAGAAGAATTATAAGAACAAGCGCCAGGCATCTTCCCTTTTCTTTGCTATGGCAATAGGGTTTTTAAGAAAGTAATGCGGTTCGTTTTCCTTCTTCACCACAAAAGAGCAAACATGGTAATGCTCATAACAACAATGACAGGTATATCCATACCTATCCTGTATCAAAGCTTGTTTTCCCTGAAAAATACCCTCTATATATCCAGAACTTCTCTGTTTCTCTACTTCCCTTTAATGCTGCTCATTATCCCCCATCTGTTCCCTCCGTTCCCTTGCTTGCCCTCAGTCACTCCTCTCTTCTATTACTGATGCCTGGATTTTTGCCTGAAATTATTCTGTTTTCCTCATTTTCGACATCATTCACCAGCTATTCTTTCTCTCCACAATTGCCCATCTACTCCCCTCCTAAGCCCAGCATGCAACAGGTGGTGCCGTCCGTCACTGACAAAAATGGCAGCTCCAGACCAGCTGGGGGGAGGAGGGCTGATATATGGGGATGGTGGGGAATAGGGAAGAGAAATGAATGGGGGTGGGAAGGTCTGGAATACAGGTATGGGGAAGGTGGAGGAGTTACAGAGTGCAAGAAGATTGAATGAAGGAGGGCCGTATGAACGAATGGCATGTGGGCTGAATTTTTATTTTTTTTATATTACACATATGAAAACTTTTTCTCATTTCTTATGCACAAGCATCAAAATAGTAAAGGCATTAAGATTCAAATTAAAGTATCGAAGCTGTACCCATTTGTCATAAAGAATTTAATCTTTATTTTTATAATTTTTTATTCATGGGAAATGTCAACAGCAACTTTGCACCAGTAAATGACGATGTTTTCTTTTATGACCGGTGGATTACAATGAACCGACACATAAAGTTTAGGGTCTCAGGAATAAACTCGCATTTATATATTTATTGCCGAAATAAGTACATTTAAATGAATTTTTTCTTGTATGAGCACAATCAACCCAAAATAATGAATCTACAATGATTTCGCTGTCCTATTTATTTGCAGCAAAATTTCATTGCCCGGCGTCGGAATCTTGCAAATATTTTTTACACTTTTGGCGGGGAAAGTTCTGAAGTAACTTGAGGATGTTCGTCATCAATGCCATAGAATGACCTGCGCTCGCCTCTGCCAAACTTTGCACCTGTTTGCAAAGCCTTCAATAACGTAGAGTTATTGAAGGGTCTCTCAGGAGATGAAAAGATTAGACTTACTTGCTTTAGAATGTACCATAGAGCGTTCGTTGGGCACTCAAACAAAGAACAAACACGGCATGGGGTCATTTGTTTCTGAAGCGCCAGTTTCGTAATAAGGTGAGCGAATATAAGCTGTGTCATCATTATCAGCTCAAAGTATCAAAGTTGAACAGCCAGGGACTCTAAAATTAGAAGGAACTCTTCATGCCTATGTAGAAGAAAATGCTGGTGTCAAAGAAACTGAGCTTTACACTCCTGTAGTGATCTGGATAGTGCAAGTATTAAAAAGCGGATAACCCTGAGAGCTGCTGAAATAAACAAAGAATAGATAATTTAATTTTGTCTTTCATCGGCTATCATTTGTCTTCCCTGTTTCTTTTTTCCTTTGTAATCAATTTCTTCTTCGTTTTCTTCGCCTTCTTTTTTCCAGCAGTCTGAAGAGTACACAGACTCAGGAGTATGAAGCCGAAATGCGGAGGTAAACATTAAAACTTCCTCAGAATTTAAATAAAAAATCAACATCAGTATTTAAATATTTAAACTTGTTTAAAATAACCAAATATAACGATTCTTTAGCCTCAAGTGCCAAGCGGAAAGTGAATAAACAACACTACTGGATGCCAAAGTGCCTTCGACAGCAAGAAACAGCTGAGCTACAGGTTACATGGATGACTACTCCTGACCAAAATGGATGATCCTGCATCTGCTAGTGATGGATGCAGGCTTCTCAGCCACATCGACGTAATGAATCGCAAAATTATCGGAATAGAAAAGCAATGAGCGACGCAATGACACGTAAATCGGGGAGGAGGGAATTGGGAGATACATTAGGGGGGAAGGGGGAACTACACAAACAGTGAGAACTAATAGCTGCTGAACCTCGAATTCAAATGCCCGTGAAAAAAATTGCTGCTTCTGTTTCACAAAAACTTTAAATGCTGCAGGACTTTGATTCATTTTCTGTTAGAAATGTGAAGCAAAATTAAATATCAACATTTTAAAAAATTTATTGGAGAGTAACATATGACTCTGGCAAATTACAGCAGAATTTCAATGTAATTTTTATAAAAAAAATCTCTAACAGTAAAGTCATGCCCTCTGATCTTAAATTTTTTTACAAAATCACTTATTTTTGAACATAAATAAAGTTCAGGGAATGAAACAGGAACAGTTAAGCAATCCCACATCTTAAGGATAGTGAACTTTATCCTAAAACTTAAATACCTGTGAGAAAATCGACAGATTTTTATTTTTACTCGCACTGGTCACAAAGAGTTGGTGCACGGTCGGGATAACATTCTGGCTTCTAGTGATTTTACCGCAATTTATTTTGTGTGTTTGATACAAAACTAACTTCGAATATCCTAAATGTAGCGCATAGGCTGCTGTTATTCAGATCCACTCATATATTGCAACATATATCAATATCGTTTCTAATAGAGGATTTTTATTTTTTAAGACCACGTGCTGTAACAACAGAAAAATAAAAAGCCAAGTAGGAACCACTGTAAAAGATAATCAACGATATAAAAACACAAACTCTCCAACAGAAATGGCATAAGCTGTCTTGTAAGTTCTGCTTGAAAAATCCAAATATCATTTCAAAGATTGAGTAAATTCCAATTAAAATGCACATTCTGTGAAATTCATTCTTTATCAATGAGTTTGTACATTATTTATGTATAATGTATGAGGTTGGAAGTATAATGCTTCAGTGTAAATTTTCTACTTTCATATTCTCACCACCATTTGTTTGCAATCACTGTTAGGAGCATTGTGCACCAACTGTATCTGAGGAGAGAAAATACAATAAACCCAACAAAATATATAAAAAATTAGTTAAATATTAGTTTTAAAATCCGTAGACTGTATTTTTTTAAGGCACATGAGATTTAGTAGAAAGACTTAGTTAAATATTTGTTTTAAAGTCCGTAGATTTTATTCTTTTGTTGTTTGGATATTTATCGTTTGGCTTAGTTAAATGTTTGTTTCAAAATCCGTAGATTTCAATCTCCAGTTATGTATGGCATACGAATTTTTATCTTAGGACAGGTAAATTTTTGGCTGAAAATTCGTAGATTTTATTTCATATAAAATCTTCTGTTGCATGTCACAAGAGTGAAAATTAACATTCCCTGCTTATCCCATCAGCAAATAATTATTTGAAATTTCTGCAACAAATTCATTTAACAATCTTCAACATAGCCTAAACAAAATCAGGAGCAATATTGCACCGGAAATTAACTTCATATCATCAGCTTATTCGCCCTGCACTGCTTCACTCAACAATTGGATATACTTCTGCTCCCACTGCAGCTGATGCAAAAAATTTTGTTTGCTTCTATCAATGCTAACCTTTTTTTGAAGCTGTACTATGTTCTTGACAAATCCGGTACCTTTAAATATTCGATACCTTTGACTAACCCATATCCGGACCCCGATATTTTTTCATAATAACATTTTCTTACTTACATAAGTCCTGCCCAACCATCATTTTTCTTCCCGAGTACAACTGTTACCTCCCTCCTCCTATGCTTCCTGAATCCTGGTGCCTGTGTGTGATTCAAGTGTCTGTGCTTGATTGATGCCTTAACTTTAGACAGCATGAGACTTGGTAGCGGACCGAAAATGGATCAAAAAGCTTGTTCCTGTTGACATATTCTATTCTATTTTTTCTTCCCCTCACTAAACCTGTTTATAATTTCCTTGCAACGCACATCCTGTTTGCAACAATTAATCAAACTCTCTAAATCTTCAATCCTAAAAATTAACATAAAATGAAAGTCATAGACCAGCTGTCTAACTAAAATAATAAGCTTTTTTCTCTTCGCACGCCCTAGAAAAGATAAATTTTTCTACATAAAACTGCATACCAATATTAATATTCTTTCAAATGATGGGGATTGTGGCAGGATGTCATAGTTCAAAAGTGTTCATGTGCTGATGCAGTTCTACCAGAAATAGAGTACCAAATATATTTACCCTCTAAAAAACGAAATTCCTACGAAAATATTTTAAAAGTCACCTGTGCTTCTCATGATCAAAAAAATCGAAAATTTAACTGGTATTTTCGTACCTAATGTTATATACAATAATAGGTAGATGCTAAACCTCAATTTATTAAACTTGTTAAACGCTTAGTCTTAATTTATTAAATTCATTCTACGCTGAGCCTCAATTTGTTAGATCATGTTTAGCGATAAGACCAAAGTCGTGTGGGTGTCTGTTACGGAAGTTTGAAAGAAAAATTGTCTCTGTTTGTTATTTTCAAAATTTTTCAGTAAGAATAATTATTCAGTCAGTCACAGTCCAGAAATCGATCGCAAGTTTTAGGAACATCCCCCGTCGAAAAAAACTTGCAGCCGAGCCATCAGGTAGAATATTCTAACTCTTTGCATTATTCAGCCTTAAAATTACTGTTAAAATAATGGCATTGTTTTGTGAGAAGTACCGCATGTTCAAGCTCGTAATACACACGTGCATGGCGTACGGGCGCCTGTGGCTGCAGCAACAAAGAGGAGAAGCAATCACTAGAGGAGCTCCTTAGTTTGATGCACAATGGAACACAACAGTAGCAGGGGGAAGGGGTTACCCTGCTCCTCTACCTCACCCATCTCCTTTCCTTTCACTCTTAATTGAAATGCTTTCTCTCACCTTCCCCTTGTTTGGTTGTTTTCTATTCGCCATTCAAAACACCTTATGAAATTTGAATGGTTTTCAAGTTATATTGTCATTGCATTGTCTATCAATCTTGTTTTCCCTGTTTCCGGACACACTTGTGTATTTCATTTTTCAAGACATCCAGCATTTTATCTGAGTCATCCAATTGTAATCATGATCTTAACCAATATAGTCGCAGTCGTAACGCAGTCACAAGCCCTCTGGTTACATTGCTACACCACAACGATGATGTCACAATCATACCTTATCAAATTATTTTAACAGATCACAAAAACCATCATGTTGCCCTTAAAATATAATCATAACTCACCTAGTCGTAGTCATAACTCACTTAGTAAAAATATTACTGGGAGTTACAATTGCAGATTCAATTCAATTCCCTGCAAACAAAACAGTCAATAATAAAATGTTATCGACAGTTACAATAATGTACATTACAAATAAAGTACAAAACGTTTCTAACAGCCAATATCACAGCACAAAGTGCTTGTCTGTGATTGAGATGCCTGTACACGATTGATGCCGTAACTTTAGATAGTATGGGATTTTAGTAGCAGCCCAAGAATGGACCGAGAGGCTCATTCTTGTTGCCAGATTTTATTTTATTCTATAGAGTATGCGTGCGCCGGGCGCTGGAAGGTCCTGTATCCACCAGAATTAATTATGCAAATGTTAGTTAAGTAAATAAGCCGCCGTGTGTCCTGATAACTCGGGCCTGCTCCTGTGTTTCCTGGACATTTTACGACGATCTGCAGGTGCAGTTTTTGGGGATTGTACAAAATGCGAGGCAATTGTCAAATATAACTGAACGGAGTTAGGGATGCAAGCTTGAAATTTGAAAGATTATGGGTAAAGTTTTTGAGAATTCAGGACGGCGTAGTGACTACGTGAGTTTTGTGATCTAAAAAAGGAAAATATTCATTAATCACAAAATTTAATGGTATTTAAAGCTCATATCAAATACCAGAGGCTTTAATTTTTTGTTTGATGAGGTAGACAGCTCGTAACGTAACATTTCATGGAATTTTACCAACATGAACAATTCCTTCACTTCTGGCAACTGAATTACTTCACCATGAAAAGTCTAATCCACCTTAACGTTCATTAATTGATGACAGTGAAAATAACCATCAAATAAAACTCAACTTAAAATTTATTGAGATGTTGAAATTATGAATGAATTGTCTTGGATATCTTTCCAAGACTTATCAATTCAGAATAGATCCTCGTATGGTCCTCATTGAAGTCTTGCTCAAGCCCTGGTTGTAGAAGAGAGATATTCCCCAACAACAACTTACAATTCTTTAGAATTGAAGCCTGTCGACTGTCTCTCTCTTTGTTTGTTCTTTAGACTGAAATCGCCTGACTGAAGTCGTCCTTTTTAAAACGTGAAACCATGTCTGAGCATCCTTCTATTTACCAGACCATTTTCATAAGCGTTGTTGATTGCTCTAGCTCTTAAATTTGCAGTAATTCTCTTCTGAAGTCCATTCAGGAGTGTTTTCGTGTCGTTTATCATTATTTGCTTAATTATTACAAGGTCTGAAAGTAGAAACAACATTTAGTTATCTAAAAAGCTAATAAATTAATTTGCAAGTTATATTGGTTGAAATGCGTCTTATAATTATCCTTCAGAGAAACAGTCAGACCTTTCTCTAGAACTTAATATTTTTTAAAACTCATGTTTTAAAACTGCTTTCATTCCAAATAGGAAAAACAGATACGGATACATGCTTTTTAATATTTACATTTGACAAGTCGATTTTGTTATTCTTCTAATAATATTTAAAGAACATATGTTACAACGTGTACCAATGTATTGTACCCTCGCGATAAGAGATACTTATAAAATGGTTTCAACAAATCTTTGCATACATTTTTAAATTTAGTTCACAAACATAGGAGTCAACAGATTCAATCAGCTTCAATTACAGTTTCGCAATACAGTGTAAAGATTACTTCTAAATTGCAGTGCAAAGATGACCTTCAAGCTACATTAGCATCCGACTGCAGTGCGTAATCTAGTTGCAGACTACAGTACAAAGATTAGCTGCAACCTACGGTGCAGAAATTGAGCTGCAGACTACAATACAGAGATTAGCTTCACACTGCAGTGCAGAGTTCAGCTGCAGGTTATGTTACATAGATTATCTTCAGACGACAATGGAAAGATTAGCTGCACTCTGTATTGCAGAGATTAGCAGCAGGCTACAGTGCAGAGATTATCTTTAGACTACATTGCAAAAAGTAGCTTGAGATCACGACGCTCAGTCGTAGACTATGCGTGCAGTCGTACACGTGGGTGTGTGAACTGCAGGAGTGCGTGTATGCACTGAGGACATGAAAATAGTTTGGACAACGGAAATCATTTCAGATTGCAACAATGTGCTCCAAATACAGCAATGAAAAAATTATTATGTAGATATGTAGATTTTTCGAGCCCTGACGGCTGCATTCAACGAGCAAGCAGAAGTCAAAATATCAATAATAAATTGATCTTGTGTTGGCGGAAGACCTCTCACCTATTTACAATGATATTTTGGTAACACAATATTTTTTATGATACACATAATTTTATGAGCTGTGAAATTCCTTCCTTTGGAGAAATTTGGATCCGTGAAGAGGAAATGCACGCGTAGTTCAACGAGTTTAAGAAACCTTGACCCTTGCCGCTGCCGCTCAAGCCAACTGCCCGATCCGACTCACAAATACCAAGTTATGTGTCTCTTGTCAGATATTTACCGTAGTTTGATGATAAACTCTCCTTTGGCGAGTAATTTCCAATCTTTGTGATAGAGGGAACACAATATTTTTATTCACATTTTAGGGCTATAGTATTAATTAATTGAACTATTTTGTAACTAGAAAAACGAATGCAAAAAGCTTAGATATTATTATTGTTCTCACTTGGCCCCTAGTTTAAGAATTTTCTCGAAAGTTTTTAAGTTTTCAAGGAACTAGTGTTCAGAAGATGGCATTTCGAAACAACATGAATTTTTCTTTTCGAATTAGGCGTACAGTAATAGACCAATAAACTAGCCCTTCCCAACTTCAGTGAACAAATGCACTTTAGTCAAAAGTGGAAACACAATTTCATGTTCTTCAAATTAAACCCCCTGCATTCTTGCAGAGAATTAAAAAATGAGGTTGAATCATTCTAATACAGCTAAAATAAACTACTGGACTTCTACCACGGCGCATAAATGGCAGTTACAACAATACTTCAACAATCATCCACCATAACGTGAGAAACGCATCATCAGTTACGTGTAATCTATTAGAATTGTAGAACGAAAATTCACACCCATCTGCCCACTTTTTCTTATTGCTTAAATTTTAATCCAGGGATTCACAAATAAAGTTGAAAAAACATATAAAACTTGCCACCTACACACGCACCACAACAAACAGACCCACACGCCCCCAGGTCTCTCCTCCAGTGGCAGCCAGCGCGCGCAGCTGCCGTGTACCCGCTGCATAAGCTGCACCAATTATACGGCACGGATTTAATTTGAACGCTGTGCGGTGTCGCTGCAGCTGCTACCGCTGCTTGCGGCTGCAGTTGCGGGTGGTGCTGCTGTTGCTGGTGTTGTTGTTGCATCTGTGTAGAGAACAAGAAATGCCGGTGGCATTTTGTAAAGATTTGGTAACGTATCGATATGAAAGCAATATTATAAGGTTTTGGTTGAATAGATGTATGAGCATGTAGCAGTGTTAGAAGTTTCAGAGGTCTTGCAAAAGAACATAGTAATACATAAAGAGCGAGAGAAATATAGTGTACGATCAAAAATTTACGAACAGTTTAGTAAAAAATTGCTGGATCGTAGTGAAGTAACTGACAAAATACCTAGTAATGTAGAGGGGTTACCGTTGTTTTAACCCATTAAAGGCAGTAAAATCAAACAAAGCATTTAAAACTTCTGGTATACAAAATAATATAATAATTGACACGCTGATGCTCCTGATTCGGCCAGTAAAACTTCAATATTTTTTTAGCGTTGCCAATCATTTGCTTAGAACAGAAGTTACTATCTATACATTTATTTTGAAAAATGCCTCTCTTCAGCAATTGCTATTAGTGTTCATGCACTGATGACAGCCGAACATATCATCTACCTCCCACTGTTCTGGAGAGGAGAAAATCAGCAGTTCACTTCATCGATATTTGGAAACAAACAAAATACGAACGCTGGAGCGTCTGTTTTTCTTTTTTTTGTTTGCTTGAGCATTGCAGATTTAAAGACCTGGATAACAGTTCCTAGAAGGGTTACTACAAGAATGAAAAACGAAATGTTCTCTGCAGCTCCAGAATATTCTCCACCAAAAACTGTCGGCATGCCTCGAGGCGCCCTTTTGGAATAGAATCTAATAGAATAAGCAATAGAAAAGAGCCGTTTGTCCCATTCTTGGGTTGATATCCAAGTTCCATGTCGTTTGAAGTAAAAGCATCAATCATGCACGTACACCTTAATCACGTAAGTCAATTCAGTCACGTACACGCACTTCACTCACGCGCAGGCAATTCAGTCACGCTCATTTATCTCATGAAAATCCTCAATGATAGTCCTTTAAGAACTATATGGAATTAGCACATTATAATACTGGAGGGTTCGTAATCCAATATTTGTCAAGACGATTTTTGAATGTGTTAACAGTGCCAGCGGGAACGATGTTTTCGGGCTGTTTTATACACTTTTATTAATGATGACACATTTATTCTTGAAATAAAAACATAGCATATTTTGCGACGATGACACCATTTACTTCGTTCCCTTTAATTTATCTAGCCCTACATTCAAAACTATGCCACTCTGGACCAGTAAGAACATAGCCAGAAGCAAATTAACTAATATTGCATTATAAAAAAAAACGAAACTACTACAAGTAACGGACAACAGACTAACTTTTACTCAACATTCCAGAAAGAGATATGATAACTTGATAGATATTGTCAAATGTTTTTCGTAGTTTAAGTGATTTTAAATAAAAGCAAACTGTCTAATTCTTATGGCTTCATTGCTTATCTCTATGTTATATATATATATATATATATATATATATATATATATATATATATATATATATATATATAACAATTTTGGAACGAGCTCAGCCCTACCAGATCAGAACGTCACACCAATAATAAACAAAATACTCTGCACAATATTGCATCTCAAAAATTATATTCAAAGAGTACAATATTTCAAACGTAGAAAGCACAATATTCTGCCTTGTTTACGTTCATTCGTTTTCAACTCTCAGTTCTGAAGTTGGATTTATCAAAATGTGAAGTGATAGCGCCGAGTTGTTCACACAGCTGAATTTCATTAGTTTATTAATTTGATATTCAAATTATTTCGTCGTCTGCATGAAACCTTCCTATAAGTTAGGAAACGATGGAGTATTTCTCCTAAAACATATTCCCTTATCTCATTTTCAAAATCCTCCCATAAAATATTAATTCATTACTCGGCTGAAAAAGCAATTTGTTTGGAATGAGCAGCCAGGAAACATTCACTTTCTGTTATGTTGGATTCACAACTTACGTTCATTGCAATCCAATCCATATTTAGTGAATGTCTGTCATGAAAAACGTGAAAGTGGGCCTCAATTTATTCCGATAATAAATTATAGTCACTACAGCCCTAGACTGGCACGCATTCGGTTCAGCTTGCATCAGAATAGAATATGGCAACAGGAATGGGCCGTTTAGTCCATTCTTGGGTTGTTATGCAAGTCCTATGACATTTAAAATTGAGGTCTGAATCTCGCACAGGGACTTTAATCACTTACAGGTACATACACGTACCTCAATCACATCTCGGCACCAGAAGTAAACAAGGATAAGAAGAGGAGTGAGAACAGTCCTGTTCTCAGTCATCAATTTTACGTAATAATTACGTGACTTACAATATGTAATAATTTTATGATTCTAGGTACATAATAGTGATATAACTCTTGGTAGTCAAAGGTTATGTGAGTGAGGTGCCCATAAATATAGCTCATGGTGCTCAATACATATACGACTCTCAATAGACAATCATCATATGACTCGTGATCCACAGTATTTCATGGCTTTTGGTATACAATAGTTATATGACTCACGGTGCGCATAAATATAACTTTGTGCAAAGATAAATACACGTAAGTAAACTTCAATGTATGTAGATATAAAAATATACGGAAACATAAATGTAACAAATATTTATGATAGATGTAACCGCAGCACTGTACTAGCGTACGTTTATTGGTTAACGGAACAGAAGAAGCGACAGAACGGAGATGACAAAATAACAGGACATTTTTATTGACTCGTACCATGAGATTTAAAACTATGAAAAAGTACCATATTTTCAATTGTAACATCAACTTCTCAATTTTAGGACTAAAACATGTTTATCTTCATGAATCAGAAATTCTTTGGAAAAGCAGCTCAAGACATGAATCCGGCAACATTTTTTTCTAATTGTAAATGATGCCTCTGATTCATTGATAATTTAGGGTCTTTACCTCCTCAGGGTCCGAAGGTTTACATGTGAATAATGATATTCGTGTAATAGAAATGAAAAGTATTTAGACTCACAGGGCCAGTTTCCAATTACGTGCCAGCGTTACCGAGTCCAAATACAAGCTTAGCCAACTAATAACTTCTCGTGAGCAGTCAATAGATTTGATGCAACGTCAAGATATCATCTAGATGGTTTAAAGTGAAGACTGAACTGAGCTCAATAAATGTCATGAGTATCGTCGGTGGACTGAGAAGCTGTATGTTGTACTTGCGAAGAGCTGCTCAGAAGTGCGAAAAAAATGGAATGGAAGAAACTCAGTGCAATCCTCTGACCTTGCTCCTTCAGACTACCATTTGTTCCGTAGTTTAGATATTAATTTGAATAGATGAACTCCCAAGAACCACCAGGAGCGTGAAATTGTCACTTCAAAATTTTTCTCTGCGAAGCATGCGGAGGTTTTTACTGAAGAGATGAAGAGGCTTAGAAGGAAAAAAGTCATAGATAATCATGAAAAACAGATTGGCGATAAAATTTTACTGCGATAATAAATGGTTGCCTTATTCAAAATTTGTATATTAATCATGGGATGGCCTAATACGGTCTTAATCACGCACAAGATATGCCTAGCGCTGTACTATAGTACCCTAACTCTTCCAAACTACTAACTGGCTCTGCTTTGCTACACCTTACTCTAAACGAAATTCAAATTGGGCATTGAAAGCATTCGTTCCGCACAACAAATTTTTTGTTCAGCACAATAGAGATCCTTTTCTTCTTGCAGCTTCTTGGCAACAAAAGTCTCCCATGATGTCAGCTGGCAGCATTACGTTCTGTATCATAGTGTTACCGCTGTTAAATACTGTGTATTAATTCCACCTAACAGAACCTCAGCACTGCACCGCAGCATCCGGAGTCCGGACTGTGCAGCACCGCGTCTCATACCAGTCTGACATTGACCTAACTCTGCACAACAGCGGCTCAGTTCTGCAGTAGTGTAATAACTCTGCACAATAGCATCTCAGTTCTGCAGTAATGTAATAACTCTGCACAACAGCGGCACAATAACTCTGTGCTTAATAGCAATGTATAACTTCTATACAACAGTGACGTAGGTCGGGAAAATAGTATTTCTTTTTAGACTATAGCAACATAACTCAACATAGGAGAATCCATCTCTGAAGTGCAGTGCTACACAACTCTGTGCCTGTGCGGTGGATAGTAAACAAGCTCTGCCCAACTGCCCCCCAGTTCTGCATATGAACGTCAAAACTCTGCACCAGTTCCGCATATGAACGTCAAAACTCTGCACCAGTTCTGCATGTGAACGTCAAAACTCTGCACCAGTTCTGCATGTGAACGTCAAAACTCTGCACCAGTTCTGCATGTGAACGTCAAAACTCTGCACCAGTTCTGCATGCGAACGTCAAAACTCTGCACCAGTTCTGCATCTGAGCGTCAAAACTCTGCACCAGTTCTGCATGTGAACGTTAAAACTCTGCACCTGTTCTGCATTTGAGCGTCCAAACTTTGCACCAGTTCTGCATTTGAATATCAAAATTTTGCACTAGTTCTCCACGAACTCCAAAACTTTGCACCAGTTTTGCACATGCGTTCAAAAGCTCTGCACACGATTATCACTACTATGCACAGTAGTATCCCAATAATACACAGGATGACTTCATCTCTGTACTTCAGTGCACGAGCTCTGCACAACTCCGTCTCTGCACATGAATATCTGCACGCTAATCTTGGTGCCATGGAGGAGGAGCGCACAGTCAGGCCGGGATTGAAATCAATGAAGCCATTTAATAAAAGCTGCCCAGCCTGTCCGACGACCGCAGACCAGAGTCAAAACCCGCATAAATTATCCGCCCTGTTTCAAGGTAGCTCCAAAAGTTACCCTAAGTTTTGGTCGGTTGTTTTTCATTTTGTAGACCACATTCATCCGTTTCTTGGGTCAAGTCTATCATGAAAGAAATCTGGTCTGTCGTGTCGTATTTTAAATCGTTTCAAACTCGGTTAGGAAGTGATGGATGAGAACTACGAGTCCCTGAATGAGCGGATATTCAAATTGATGTTCGGCCCCGGCGGTGGACAAGCTTACCCCTCAAAATGCTACCACACAGACGTGCTGCGCCTGACCGTCGTTCCTCCCCACGTCCTTCCATCGATTCCTCAGTGCACCTTAATAACAGCAAAAAAAATTGATAAATGAGCTGTTCTCGCTGTTTTCTTGATACTTGTGTTGCAGTGATTATATAAAGTTCGATGATAATTACTCGTATAATTAGTTCTTGCTATCGGATGATTGTTATGATAAATAATAATTATATAATCAGTGCATACTAGTATTAATGATCAGTTCCCGCTTGCTTTGACCATGCAACGTTCAAGCACTAGATTTAGTGTTCGTATGTGGGTTTCCATTGATTTATTTTCATACCATATTTTTTATTTTCATATTTTTTTATCTCAAAAGTTCAGTCGTAGGAAAAAAATAACCCACCATACAATTTTAGTATCATAGCTGCGATAGTTTCAACCCAGAAACTATAATAGTTCAGCTAGAATTATTTCCTGTTCATTTTTGTATCGACATTCCGTTTGAAAGACCTCCAAGAAAAAAACACAAATCCAATATTTGTTGGAGTAGAAATCAAATTACCCTGAGAAATTTAAGAAAGCAAGCGTTTTCTCGTTCCGTGTATTTTGTTTGCCGACCCTTGAGCGGTGGAGTTCGAGCTGTGACTTCCAAGTTCATCTCCAAGTTTTCTCTAATTTCTGGCTCCTGTACGAAACTATTCTGGACTTTAAAATTATTTGAGTTATAAAAACGAAATAGTATCAAGTTTACGAGTACCCTAAATTACATGAAAACCAGAAACAAACGATTTCAAAATGTTACATAGAAACCAATAGTAAAATGACCAAGGTGACTTATAGAACATCTAGAATCTAGATGAATCTACACTTTTTGCCAAATTCATGCGTAGCTTTCCTCTCTAAAGTGAATAAAGTAAAACTGGACAATGCCCTGGTATACAGCCACGTATCGCAGTCATGCTGTATGGACTTCAGCTGCTGGATAAAATTGAAAAGTGTTCAATTTTACTTTATCTACTCAACTTTCAATGGGGACTGACTCTTGGTGCTTAACCCAGCTGTTTCGAGCCTAATCTCTTTCTCCTGCCTGCAAACAGATTCCAAAGGCACAGAGGCTCGAATTAAGACCAGGCCCTGCTCGAGCTGTCTACAGAATAGTTATATTTTTGAGGTTCATACTATTAAAGCGTTTTTTAAAGCTAGGCCTCTGTAGTACAAAACACTGATGCTTTTCCCATCCCCATTGCCATTTATTATCAGTTTTCCACTCACATCTTGAAATCTTGAAACAGGTTCACCACACAGCGCTCTTCTTTATCTAAATATCGATCCATACCTTAGCATGCATCCAATGATGCTTATTTCACACGTCATCACTTGTTTGCCCACACGTTGCTCATATTCATTGCATTTGTTCGTCACAGTCAAAATTAACTCAGCTCCCTACAATCTATGTCAGCCAACTCTCCCGCCTCTCCCTCCGTCCTCCACTGCACTCTCTCAAATCTCACGATAATAATGCGTACCACTTGAAACATTACAGACAATTGTATTTTAATTCCTCTTATTTTATTATCTTCATTCCTCTTACGTTCAATTTCTCTGTTTCTGGTTCTTTACCATCCGAGATTTCTGTTCCACATAAACTCTCAGAATTATCATTGTTTTAGGCACGTCCTTCATTCGCACTTATGAGGAGGTTGCACTTCGATGTTACTCTTCATGCCTGGGACATGAGTTGCAGCAGACGACTAGGCCATTCGGCTCGTCCCTGCTGCCAAGTTCTATTATGTTTCAGAATACAGGAACAATTTTTTTCTCTGTTTTTTTCTCATTCTCTTCTTTCTTTTTACCTTTCTTTTTTCTTCCCTTGGACCATATCCCAAATATTTCACCCACTTCCCCAGTTTACAACTTGATTCAATCTCTTCAATTCTACATATTTTCAGCAATACACGACTTTCCGCGTTCAAAACACGTCACGTCTTCCATCGTCGCTTCATTGCAACACATATATTGCAACATATATTGCATGTATGTTGAATATTTGCGACGACCGCGCAAAAAATAAATCAAGACAGTTTGAAGATGTCGCCCTGTGAGAACCAGAAAAAGTAGCTACTCTCTAAATTTTTCCATCAACACAATTTTTATACTATTCCCATCAATACAATTCAAAAGAGGCTTTCGAAAAGTATGTTATACCAAAATGCACGAACAACGGCAAGCTGTGAAACAACTACACGAATAAGTCCCTGCAGACTTTCCATAACCCAAAATTTCAGTACTTCCAAAAAGTTTTAAGTCAATCTCTATCTCTTTCTATCAAATTTTTGAGACTTTGAAACCAGTCTCAGTGATGGTTTGTGTTTTCATTTCAGAAGAAAGATCTGCTCCTGTTTTTGCGACTCGAGAAGAGAAAATCACCAAAAAAACTGCACATGAACAATACAATGGAAGGCGTCTTATCGTCGTCGTGTAATGCAATTTCTGATGATGAACATTTTAATTCTTCAACAGGATGAAACGACGAGCAGTGTTGGTCGTGTAAGAGGGAGAAAAATGGCCTCCTTCATGGCCAGATCTCAACTCGCATGATTTTTCTCTGCAATCAGTTCTTCAAGTGAATGTTTGCGCTACTCCTAGAGCTAATATTGAAGTTTTAAAAGGACAACGGAGCAAAGAAAGGGATAAAGCATACATGGAAACAGACGAAGCAAGAAATATTCTTCCAAAGTATGTTTCTTGTCGAAACGGACGTGTACGAAATTATTTTCCTTTGCTCTCAGCTAATGTTATTACATGTTATCACTCGTATTTAAATGATTACACACACGTCATGGCATCTTGCATCGCACAGACACCTCCATATTTTTGAGATACTCCTGCTTTCTGGAGCTAGGGATTATGGATGAACGAGCGGAGGAAGTGGAGGGCGACCGCAGGACGCCAATATCGGGAGGACGGCATGTATCGGAATATCATTACCCGTAGCACGGATACACCTCATTTATTGAGAATCCTTCAAGTTTGGGAGCTACGTTCAGAGGGTCTGCTAAAACAACCGTCCTGACGACCGTAACGGACCACTAGAGAGAACTTTAGAACCCATTTTGACCTGACGAGAATTCAAATTTTTTCCACGGTAATATAAAAGTAGGAATTAAATTTTTTTAAGTAAAGAAAATTAAATTTGCTGCATGATAAAGCAGTGGAGGAAGTGAAAAATTCAGTTACTGACGATACTTTTATTTCGACAAAAAGCAGTCAGCTCTTAGTCGTTTGCAACCCCTGTTGTCTAGCATTTAACTCGTAAGAGCTGCAGAATCTCTACGTTGAAACCTCCACTCGAAATAAATCCATAGATGCTTGTAAACAAAACTTGGGGCTGTCATTTTTTTGCTGATCTCTGCAACTGCTGAGACGTTAACACATGACTACAAAACCGATTAAGCTGTAAGGAAATACTGTTATTCATAAGCTCTTTCTAAAATATGAGTTTTCTACTAACTTAACTTTTATTTCATAGTAAAAATAAGTGAATGGTAAATTCATAGCATTGTACACGACTTCATGCTTCGAAGTACATAAACTCTTAAAGTGTTGCTTTTCATTGATATTAGGCATTATATGTTTTTCTGAATTTTCTGAGCTGAGCAATGACCTCGGTACACACTGAGATCATTGTTGAGCTAAAAGTGAACTTCCTAAAAGTGAAAATGTGTTTTTATTAATTTCCATTTAATCTATCAGTGCTTCTCTCTAAACTTCTAAACCTTTTTGCACCAAATGGAAATCAATCTACACTAAATGGAAATCAATCTACACTAAATGGAAATCAATCTACACTAAATGGAAATCAATTTACTGAAAAAGATGATAGCACTTTACATATCAAAGAAGCTAAACTTACACCTTATAATTCAGGAAATTTATTTATCTTGTGTTCTACGGTTCAACAACGCATGTATCTCGTTCACGTGTTCTCTAAGAAAAATGTCAAAATCATTCTGAAATATTGCATTTTTATGACTTGAGAAATTGTGATTAATGAAGGAGATTTATTCAATGAATAAAACATAAAACAATGTAAACAAAATGTTAAAATACGTTTCGAACATCAATATCATAAGAAATAATGCCAATATAAATAATCAATGTGTAAATAAAAGACCCGCTTACCCAAAATCTGGTATAAATAATTTAATAATTAAACTAAATCGAAAAATAATTTAATTCATGTTCAATATCAATCACCATAGTACATCACAAAATTACTTTGTGAATGAAAAGGAATTTCAACAATTTATTGAGGTCTGTCAACACATATTCGAAACTTTTGTTAATGTTCCGTGAAAGATGGAAGTAAGAGTAATATTCCCTGAATGAGTCAAGTCAAAGTGCTAAGTCAAGCAAAAGTGTCAAGTCAAACTAAAGTGCTAAGTCAAGTCAAAGTATCATGTCAAACTAAAGTCCCAAGTCAAGTCAAAGTGCTAAGTCGTGCCAAAGTATGAAGTCAAACTCAAGTGCTCAGTCAAACTAAAGTGCTAAGTCGAGCCAAAACGCAAAGTAAAATAGCGGCAGCTTGTGTATACAACACCTCGTATAAACATGCAACCTAGCAGCGTAATTAGTATCTTTCACTGGTTGTCCTGTTTACACTGTGTGAGGTAACATTTCAAGACGATGGTTCGCTAGAATTCTTGCCATTAACAAACATCTGATGCCGAACTGCGTTGGACGTTTTCTAATAGATTCTTGAATCCGAATGAATAATTTGCGACACTATCAAAGTGTTTTATTTCGAATAATGTGAGGTTGACTTTGTATTTCTTACAAAACTTCGTTTTCAAATGTTACTATTCATCTTCTCGATGTTTTGAAATGACGACTTAATGTATACCTAACTCTGAAGGCTCTTCGTGTTCTCACAAGAGAATCTTCATTTTTCTAGAACACCTTGACGAAACTTCTCCGTGCTTCTCCAGTATACCTATCAAATAAATAGGGTTACCATATTCTGTTATTAGTAACAAATGTTTGGACATCTGGTTTACGTAACTGTACAGTTTTCAGCAAAGTAAACAATTTCTGAAGTTTGCTTCAAGACTTTTATCTTAGTTATAATGGAAATTATAACTAAGGACAAAGGAGCCAAAGGAAATAGATAAAATACCAGTGTAATATACTTGTAGACTTTCTCGCAATGTCTGAGTGTAGTCAGCCAGATCATACTGTAACACTGACCCACAGCGACATCGCGGCCTCGCTGTGACAGAAAAGTGCCTGGATTTGAATTTGACGTTTCTCATGAGGTATCAAACGTCAGTTTAATCTCAATATAGTACATTCGCCAAAAATTCCATTTTTTTGAAGAACTCGCATCGGCGAAATCCGAACGAGTTTTTTTATGCGATGGAAGAATAGACTTGAGACTAAGCCTCATCAGCTTTACGTAAAAAGATTCGCTATTCCGTTCCACTTCTCCGCACATTTCAACTTCCTGCACACATTCAATATCTGCGAGCACTTAATCACATATTCATTGAAAATGAAATCTTGGAAAATCGCAAAAGCGACAAAGAAGAGGAAAACCATACATGCCTTCGTGTTCCTCAACTAAACTGCAGACCCAGAAATTCTGGCTGTATTTAATTTAGTTAACATTTTGAAAACAACGCGGCATTCACTATTGTATACATTGATAAATATCGAGAGATCTTTCTGATAAGAAAAAAAGACTGATAATAAAATATTTAATTACAGCACAATGTAAAAAATACAGGCTTTTACTACAGCTACTAGGGACAAAAAATATCTTTGGCTAACAATTAATTAAGCGCCAACTTAGAAATGTGTTTTTAAAATTAATCAGAAATGGAACGAGAATGAGATTAATTCAAAAGGAACTAGCGTTGTACTATTATCGTACATATACCTAAGAACGGAGGTGAACCAAAACGTGAGGGGCGCTAACACCAACACTGCCACCTCACACCACTGTGAGGGGCACTAACACCAACACTGCCACCTCACACCACCGTGAGGGGCGCTAACACCAACACTGCCACCTCACACCACCGTGAGGGGCGCTAACACCAACACTGCCACCTCACACCACCGTGAGGGGCACTAACACCAACACTGCCACCTCACACCACCGTGAGGGGCGCTAACACCAACACTGCCACCTCACACCACAGAAGAAGACGAAAACAGGAGGCGACATGCAATTTTATTCTACAAGTTCACCAAATGACTCAATTCTCCTCCCAAAACAAGACTGGGATATTGAAGAATTAAACTTTTATAACTAAACCTACACCCGTAAGACATTGCATGTTCATGCAACTAAATATATTGATGGTAACTCATGACTCCTGAGAAATCCACGCTCTTAGGGATGGTTAACAGGATACACACACTCAGCAAGACTTCATGAGAGAGGTCAGGTATCTTACTCAACTCTCGAAATGCACTTCAACACCAAAGAAGAGCTCAAGAACAATCCTAGCCAGTACACTTTTCTTTATTGAGGCCAGAAGCTAAGAAATGTGAAAGCAATTCTTACCCGCGAAATACTATTTCGTGGCTTTCCAAATTCACAGAATATGTCTGAATCTATGACTGTTAATTTTTTAAGTATTACTTGGAGGTATTTCTAATTCACAGAATATACCTGGATCTTTGACTGCTAATTCGTGCCACTTGTTTTAATTCAGTTTATGAACTTAGCAGTTCATCTGCAGTTGCTTGTCAGTCTGTATAATACATTGAATTGTAGCAAGACTGAAAAGACGTTGTGGTAGTAGTCCTGGAGGCAGGAATACCACTGAACTCAAGGGAGATTGGCTGACATCAGCGAATGGAGGTTCATACAGAGCACGGAGTTTAACACGTTGCCTCAGATTGCCTGATTGGTGTAAAACTTCACTTTGTACACATGGTCACTAAAAGGATCTGAAAAAATTACAGAACCTAACCTAAGTGGTACACATACGTACCACTTCGGAGTCAACGTGTTAAAAAAGGTGACAGAAGTAGATGTTCCTCCCTCTGCATGAACTTCTCCGTTACTAGGTAAACTTATAATTTACGAGGAACATATCAATGTAAACCAATTGACCCTTAGGATAAGATTTAACAAGAACCAACTAGGATTATTTCAATAGCTATTAGACCCTAACAGAACTATCAAAGCTGGGAAATAACACCATTACAACCCAATATCTACGATTCTTATTTTCCGCATTGAGGTGAGGTTTCCATGAAGGTCTACTTGTACCTCACCAGTCTAATAACCTTATTTTCTTCTTATACCTTTATTTAAGATTGCCATCACACGTGAATCCCAAACTTCATAACTGACTCAATTATTTAATTACATTATGAATCATACATATAACAGACAATCCTCGTTAAAAAATACCGCGAAGATAGAAATATGAGAAAATTTTGACTTCAATTCGTAGCACACCGTAATGTAAAATTCCGTAGTACGCATCTTCGATAAATTAGAACCGCCCGATCCGCATTACAAGGATTTAAACATCTCAGGACGAGCTTTTATGATAAGCTCACAGAAAACTACAGAGACCAGAGCACACTGCCAGGGTCACTAGTGAAGCTCTTAAGGTAACACCACCTCCACGATACTGTTACTCCACCTCCACGATACTGTTACTCCACCTCCACGATACTGTTACTCCACCTCCACGATACTGTTACTAGTCACACATGACGAATTAAGGTAACATGACAGAATGATTTCGAGCTCAGAAACATCACCCGTGCGACCAACACTGACACTGAAGTAGTACATTAGAAATAAATGTTACAGGACAAAATGAGATCAAAGCTAAAAAAAACACGTGAATAATCAACACAGACACTGAGGAGACATGTAAAATTAAAGTCGTTTGGCAGAATGACATCAAACTTAGAAACATCACCAGGATATTTGATAAATGATCATTGCCCTTGTAACTACGACCCAACTGATGCTTATAGAACAAAAGTTCACTCTGAAATAAATGACAAAACAATCAATGGATCCAATTCCTAGGGATAAGAGTCAGATCTCAAATACTGTACGAAATATTTTCTAGAAAAACTAAAAATAACTGCAGCAACTTCCAAGTTGAGGCTACTCAATAACAGGACGGTCGTAAGACAACATAGACGAAGTTAAACCCTAGTTAAAGATAATATAAAAATCGATTAGAAACTTAGCATCAAGAGCTAACCTAAAGAACTTAACTGTCTGATATATCATTAAAAGAGATCTTCCTCTAAAATCCTTGAAACTCAAGTTGACCAATTACTGTCAACCAATAATGAGATTAGAAGGCACAATTTTAGCGTGAAGTTTAAGCAAATAATTGATAAAGGAAAATTTGAATTCAATGATATCATTTTGAGAGATGAAAGTGGTATTTATTTAAATGATATGCTGAGCAAACCACATTTTCGATAATGGTCGCTTGACAAAGACCAGAATTGAGTTGGGAAAAAATTGCACTTTCCTTGGGCCAATGTATCGTGTGACAGCTACTCAATAATTTGGAGCCCGTTCTTTTTTTAAAATTCTCAAACTCGTCAAGCCGTTCGAGTTACTTCTGGAAGGCACTTCTACAAGCTAAAGGAAGTTTTTAGTTTTCAAAGGTCGTCGAGATTTTAGTTCTAGTAAAATGGTGCACAAGCGAACATATCGGCTGAACCAACAATTACCCAACTGCTCCGTTTCAAAATGACTTCATTTTGCACATGAGTGAATTTCTTCGTCGTCAGATTACCCGACTTTTCTTAGCATGACTTCTTTTTTTAGAGTTGTGTGAAAGAAAGAGTTTCGGAAAAGGCCTACATCTGTAGATGGACTGAAACAAGAACTCCGTCGAGTCATCTCTTCATTCAATATTGAAAAGGGTTACTGAAAATTTTAGTAGCCGAATTCAGTTATTCTGTGAACATAACGGAGCACATTGAGCAATCAATACCTACGCAAATAAATTTCAAGATCTAGTTCTTTTGAATGATCTTTGTTTCATATTCGAACTCTCAATAGAAAGAGAGTTATAGCAAGTTTAAAATAGACGCATATTTTCTGTCCACCCTGTAAAACGCTATTCAAGTATAGTAAAACTTCTCAAAGCACTGTTCTCACAATCGAGCAGATCCTATCCTAGCTAATGAACTTGAGAATGAATAAAAAATACGCTCCTATCCACAGTCCCATTGCAACAAACCCCAACAAGAAAGCTACCACATGTATGAAGATATTCTAACGGCCTGAAATGCCTACAGAAACACGAGCTTCTGTTGGAGAAGCTTAGTGGCTCCATGAAGCCAACTGAAAATGCGGGAGCAGAGTTGCAAAGGCAGCCTCAGGGCAGCGAGGCAATAGTCCACCATGGCGATGGCGTAGGCGTTGTCTGCGTAGGTGATGGCGAAGACCAACAGGCCATTAAGGGCGAACCGTAGCAAGTGCCCTATGAGAGGAAGGTGCAGCACTGTGCCAAGTACATACACCTGGGAACACGAGTGAGGTAATTAGAAGTAATGTATGACGGAGTAACACGTGTACACAGTTGGAACATCTGTTATCGTTCGGAGATGTTTCCCCACAAAACTTTCAAGCTTGCAAAATCATAGAAATATCGCTACCAACACTTGAAATAAATGAGACAGGTATTTCAAACGCTCTTAAATCTAATGTCAATAGCAGGACCCTGAAATAAACAAATCATACCATGCAGACTTACGACACTTATCTTAGTAATGATGAATTTAGCAGTTCGACTTCTTTGAAATTAAATGACTTTCTAAAATGAGGAATTTAATGAGTGTTGCTAAAAGTTTGGTTAAGACATGAAAGATAGGGTTAACTAAAGCGATGCAGACTCAACGAATCATTTGCTGGGCACGCAAGGGTAGGATGTCATAACGCTATCTCCTAGGGCGCTTCTCGTGATGACTTCCTTGAGTTTAGCAATAATTATTACTAAGCTACTACTTTATTAGCTGCTCGTCAGCATAGAGAAGAAATTTCAGCTATTAATTATAATTACAAGCTGAAATTTCTTCTCCATGCTGACAAGTAGCTAATAAATGGCAAATTTAGAAAAAAGTTGGAATGTAAAATAAAGGTGATCCCAATGACACAAGAACAAAAACTAGACGCTCTAGACAGCACGTACAGCAAAACATTATCACCAGAAGTCTGATTATTATTACTGTATTACTACAGGGTGTCTCAAAAAATGTACTCACCCTTTAACCGTTGCTAACATGTTGTCTTCTTTGTGTTGCAGGTGTGAGGTTCGAACCTTTGCGAACATGATTAAATGTGATTAAAGAATCATGTTCGCAAAGGTTCGAACCTCACACCTGCAACACAAAGAAGACAGCATGTTAGCAACGGTTAAAGGGTGAGTACATTTTTTTGGGACACCCTGTATTATTAGTCTTGTTGCTATTTCTACATTCCTAGTTGAAACACAAGAGCCCTAATGAAAGTGGCTTCGACAGTGATGCACGGTATTAAAAGACATGCCTCGTTCTAGGCAATCCATACCTGAAGCCTGAACACGCTGCGCTGGTAGAGGGACAATGGGAGCTGGAGCTCCGAGTTGAGGCCCAAGAGTTGGTACGTGAAGCACCTGAAGGCTTCAGGTTCCACCACACGCAGCAGCTGCACACACTCACATATATGAGAACACCATTTGAACGTACCGTGCATATGGTGTATTGTTAACAAGGAAACATAGACTTTCAAAATAAAATGCAAAAGAATAAGAAATTGTGGTATTCCAACAACGCAAACGAAATTTGGGCCACAAAAAGTCGACGTTACGCCGATTATAACCGACACAACACTGACGAGGCCACGCCTCTTCAATCCACTATATAGTAATACAGTTTGTTGCTTGCTTGGTCCGTCTCTCTGTCACGCTCTTAAGGATTTAAATAGGAGGAAACTTTGTAGGCTATCCATGTAGCAAGCATTGTTATTGTGGATACCAAAGGCACATCCTTCAATGTGGAAAGTCTTAGGAAAAGCTCGCGTCCACTGGCAAATGAAACGAAAAACGCAAGTAAAAAAACACGTGAATTTTCTCGAGTGGGTCTACTATTGTAACAAGAGTAAGCCAGTCATGTCTACCAGGCTCTACCCTAACCTCATCAGCCAGCTCTTTCACTCAGAGCCAATTTGTGTGGATGAGGGCAAACGTGAGTGATCTGTGAGGATGGTTCTAACTAGTCTTAGCATAATTCTTCATGTAGAAGTGCAAGTGATTTTATTATGCATGTCACATCTGAGATTCTTGTCTATTTTCTTAGTGAAATAGAACACTTTAAACAACTCTGAAAAGGTGCTTCTTGAATCATTTTTTCACAACTTCTTGAAGCTAACGTTCATTTTAATCGAAGAAAATTTTTCCATCTTCCCCCTACTGATCACTGCAATGCAAAACCCCTTCAAGAAAATTCCTCCAAATAGATCGAGTTCTTTGAAACACTGCGTTTAGCCAAACAATTTTGTTCCCAAGGATGAATGACAAGTATACAAAAACAATTTTGTCACTCAGAAGACCTGCCATTAAAACTATTATCCTGAGGAATGTATAATTATCCAATCCAACCAGAAGTAGCTCCTGGAACAATAAGGATCACCTCGGCAATGAGAAGTACGGCCGCCATGTGTTACTTGAAAAGGTTTTGGGTAAAAAAGTGTTGAGTTGGGAAGGTGTTGGCTGCCACACGTATTGTTAAGCTAGGAAGGTGTTGGCTGCCAGAGATAATAGTATAACTAAGAAGGCATTCACAAGATCAATAAACTGAAGAATGGGACTAACAGAAATACTTACAGAGCCCATACCAGCATTGGCACATGAAGTGGAAGGGTGCAAACAGAAAACAGCAGCATTATAAAGCAGGAACAGCTAGAATGAGCTGTAGAACACTGCTATTTACTTTACCAACGAGATCCCTACCATGATCGATATAAATCCACGACAGTAACTGTTTATTTAATCAATGAATGAGACTAGTCTTCGGCCCCATTTCCTATATGAAGAGTCAAGGCGCATTTATCACATGCACAAATTGAGACATAGACTGGGTTCACCTTACTTACTCTCTGCACGCCTTTAAGTAAAACATCTTCCATCTGGCGGCTGTGGATCTTATTTTCAGAGATGGAGGGCAGTAGGAGCTGGTGCTGCAGGGCATGGAAATGGACATGGGCTCGCGGTGCAATGTTGACGCTATTAGGTACGTCTTCTTTGAGGGTACATGAATCTTCTACAGGAGCACAGATGTTAAAGCTGAAAATACAAGCAAAATGTTAGAATTTATCGCGAACTTTAAATACTGGTTCAATGTATGAAGAACGTAGATGCTATGTGATTTAAGCCAAAGCTGCCCAGCTAGCACATTTCAGACAGGCTAATTTCCTTATAGAAGCATTAATTAGTGACGATGAACGAGTAATTGAAAATTCACTCATCTCAAAAGCAGCAATACCATCACCATTTTTAAATGGATCACAAAGCTATTTAAAAATATCTAAATGCTCGGCAACACTAACAAGAAGAGAATCAAAAATGCATAACATAGACCAAGCTTTTAAAGTCAAGCAGACTTTAGAAAGAAATGCAACATGCGGCAAAATTAAAACAAAATCAAATTTAGTTAAATAAGGACCCACATAATTTCAGCACAATTCTGCTACTAAATGAAGAGCTTTTCTGACTGAAATCAGAATTTATTCAACACGTTCACGATAGAACCCGTAGTCAACAATTATTTATAACAAGTTCAGAGTATTTGGCTTCAATATTTATAACAAATTCAGAACATTTCGCCTTAGTAACAATTTTAATAGTTCAGTATTTCATCTTTTTGATTGGAGAACTAAGATAAAACACAACTGGCAAGAAGAAAAATGTACCAATCATGATTGGAAGCGAATGTGTTGAAGCGACTTAACAATAATGGAAGTTAAGAATCATTATCCAGTTACAAACACACACCAAGTTGAAGATGATTAGAATGCATGATGGTTAATTCACATGAGAACAACAAAAACAACATTCATATTCACGTGGCGTGTCCACCCTCATCCGCTTGGTGTGTGAGGAGCACTTGTGTGCAAAACTGACCAGTCTTGCACACCCATGAGGTAGCCAACAGTGCGCCAGAAGTGCAAGAAGTCAGGCATCAATGGCAAGGAGGACTTTGCAACGCCTAGCTCCTGCCAGTAAATGCAGGGCAGAGCACAGAAGGCCCACAGGGTGGCCACCATGTCCACTTGAGAAGCTTGCTGGGTGCAACCAACTGAACCCTAGGAAAATTTGATGCATATGAATTGCAATGCGGTTAAATTGCTGTATTGTGAATATTACTTCACAGTTCCTTCAGAGAATATTTGAACAACTATATTTCGAAGGATTTCACATTTCCAATGCCTGTGAAAATAATCTACAATGATCATAAATAAATAAAACGTATTTACATAGACCTGATGAAAATTTTTTTCAATGTACTATATTTCAAACTCTCCAAAATTACTTCAATACTGACAAATTAAAGTGGATTTCTAACACTGTTGTGAACTCTAACCTCTGAACTTTAAGACAACCACAACATTAGGCTAAATTTAGAGACCAACAAAAGGGAGGCAGAAATCATTGAATGTATAATAATATTATATATTAATAATAATATAAGTATAATAATTAATATAAGCCCCAGAACAGGCTTCAAGATTTACCGCTAGATTCCATGATTGTGCAGCCATAATCAAACCAACAAGTAAAGTGATGCTGTCTGATCATTTTGGATAGTAAAGTAATAGCATGACACATGAATTCAACTAATCTTCCTCTATCTCAGATGGATATTGGTGAAGGCTTTTCTTTGAAGGATGTCATCTAGGCTCATGACAAGTTTCATAAACAAGGGGCAGGAGGATTACAGCCAGTAGCCAAATTTTTTTCATTAATTTTTGAGTAGTGTGAACAATATTAGACAGAACATTTTGGAGGTACATTTCCTTTTGGATAAACTTCTAGACAAAAACAACCCTTACCACCAATTGAAGTTCATGTGATGCATCATTTTTAGAACACTGAGAATCTCTCGAGTGGTTAAGCAATGCATTAAGTGGAAAGATCTGAGTGTGTACAGGCTTGTGGTCCTCCAGGGAAATTTCCTTGTCCTTGTAGTCACCAGGTGTAGAAGGGAGAGGCTGAAATTCCTTGCTTATTTCTGAAGACCTCTGAACTTTGGAAGCTTTTCTTGAGGTTATAGCAGAGTTATGAAACTTCCTTATCAAAAGAATCGATTTGTTTGCTCTGAAAAGATAACAAAGAAGATAGACAAAACTGTGCAAACAACATTCATTATTTACAAATGCCCAGAACTGAAGTGCTCCAAATAGAGATAACTAGTTATATAACTAATTATAAATATACCGAAATGCTAGCATGTAAAATATCAGACTATTAGTAAGCTGAATAAACTTTCAACATTACAAAAAACAAATACATGTACATTACAAATTCTCAAAGTAACTTATCCCTAACTTATCAGAACACATCTGGACTCACTTGGAACCAGGCAAGAAGCAGTCTTCCGAGTACCAGATATACACATGACGCAGGGTGGACAGATATCTCTTGGCTGCAGTGCAGACAGAAGAAGACTTGCCAGTTTTCATCAGCACAGAGAGGATCCCTTGCATATGAAGAATGGAAACCAAGCCAACCAAGTTGCTCACAAAAATGGACAAGAAGTTGGTGTGGAAAAATTCTTGACCTCTGAAAATATTTCAATTAATTTAATAAATAATGTAGTGAAATGTGAACAACCTATTAGGGCAATGCAAAAATAGCAAAGAAAGTTATAATAAATAAATTTAGAGACATATCAGCTTTTATTGAAAGATCTCAAGGACAACAAATACTCATTAAAATAATAATTCTTAGACCAGAGCTTCTACTATAGATTGAAATAAAAAATTTGTCTTACAAAACTTCTAACAGAAAGTTGTTCCAACTAGTCAAGTCTAACATGGGTGAGGTTTTACAATGAAAAAAACTACCTTGCTAATGAAATGAAGAGAAGAAAAATAATTAAATTAATTTCATATGCCTGAAAACAACACAAGTGTTAAAAACAACACATACCTGAGAAATTTGTCCCTGTCATACCAGGAAGGTGGGAGCACCGAGTCCTGTAGTGCTTGAAATCCCAAAGCATTGTTGCTGTAACCTTCCCTCTTCAAATTTTGTACCATGGCACTGTCACAAGAGCAACAGCTGCACTCTGTCCAAGTAACCATGGCTTCAAGTTCTGTAAAGAGAAGAGGTGTCATTCATATTTGAAGAGAAATATCACTAATCAAACAGACTACTGCCCTCCATAAAGCTGAAAATTATTGGAAGAAGAATGCCTAAATAGATTATTAAATGTATGAAAGGTACTGGTTAATGCAGTCAAGGGTTTTTACACAGTTAAGGAAGCTATTAAACATGAAGCAAGTTTACTACTTATTACTCTAATGTCTATAACATACATTTTTACATTTAGGATACTATATCCAAGTTCATGAGAAGCTTCATGTTGAGCACAACTTCTTAGTGCAAGTATCAGCATAGGTGTGGACAATACTCGGTAAAATATCTTAATATGACATGTCTTAGCTAGAGTGGCAAAATATAGAAAATAGTTTCCAAACAGAAGTATATTTAATATACTCACAACATTCAGCCCTTTAATAACATTTTTTATTTTGTTATTCTATTGAGTTTATCACAGTTAAATATATTTTTAATAGTTTAAATCTTAGAATTTTAGATTTTTTACTTATGTTTAAGCCCAAACAAACACTGAGGAACATGTCCAGAGATGTTTCATTTAATGTTTCATCTTTCAAGCTTTTGATTAACAACATATTTCTAACAATTCATTGCCTAGAATTTGAAGCTTTGCAGTGGATGTGCAGTATTTTAGACTTAATACAAAAATTTTCTATTTTTTACTGAAAATTATACAAAAAACTAAACATGTTTATAATACATATAATATTTTCTTATCTAAATATTCATGTCCACTGATTAATTCAAGTTACAGAAAATTTCACAAGAATAAGCAAAACATTTGCACACCATGAGTAACAAATTATTAATTAATTAGTTTTCAAAAGTTTGAAAGCCATAAAAAAACTGATGAGTAAACTACCATCTATTCTATATGTACTTCATATCTATATGTTTTAATATCTATATGTATTTCATTTCACTACTTGACTATATTTTCAAGTTTTAGCTCTCCAATTGAGTGTAGAGATCAGAAATTTCTCCACTAAAAATTGTTTGCTAGAATCAGTCTTGAAATCTCAAAAAATATTTGTATTTATTCTTACTTTTTAATAAAAACAAGCAGCATTTCATTATAGTCTCCCAATGTTATTAGGATTCTTATATATATGGTAACTTGAAAAAAATACAATACACTCATCTATTTACCTTATATTTTTGATGTACCTGGAAACTCATTAGCTAATACATTAAATCTATTGTAGATTACATAATTAGATTTCCTATAAGCAACTTGACAAGATGCTAAGAAAGACCGATATTGGCATTAGCTCTTTGACACACCGACAAATCCAAATAATTCTCTACCTATACTTTTCTGAACAGTTGAAGAGCACCTACACCTCACCAATGAATACAGAAGCTGTAAGTCTGTAACTAACACTGAGTCACCGTAACAACTGACATATAGAGCCGTGCGCCAGCAAGGCGTAAACCACCATGCATCATGATGGCCATGATGGCAGCCCGAGTTGCTACGACTGGTCGGTGGAAACTGGAAAGTGAAATTATCCGCGGTCTGGCTGACGAGAAGGTCGCGGCTCGTGACTAACATTGACGGTGTGTTGCAGAAATACATTGCGCAATCCGGCAAATTGTGAGGTCAGTCACACCTTAGTACTGTGCGCTCTTACTACACGTTATTTTCGAACGTAATAATTGATCTGTTCGTCGTGTGATATTGAAAATTAAATATTTCAAGCATTATTTTAAGTTGAGTCAATGTATATTTTATGTAGTCAGCGATTAGGAAAAAACATCACTGCCATTACATTATCTAATTCGTGATTTCCAGCCTCCTCCGCGGTACTCGAATGGTTCAAAAATAAAAATAGTTTTAAAAAGTCAGCAAATCGAACACAATTTTTGGATGATAACTTTGCTATGATGCCTAAGTGTACAAATGATGTGCAAAGACAAAGAACAATTCATCATTAATACAAAGGGAATTTAGTGCACCAAGAGACACGCAAGGTATCACTTGTGTCCGTGAAACTGGGACGCCAAGCTATCTGAAAACGTTATCTAGCAATGAACAAAATAACACTATTTTGACCCATCGAGGAGATCGAAACAAAAAAGATCAAGCAAGATCAATGTGACCCCACTGGAGAGAACAAATGAAACAAATGAACTTAATTCTAAAAACCATTTGTCCATTGCCTTAGGGTTTCTTTCAAGATTTGATCACACAATTTAGATAGAGAAATTAAAATTTAATTTTTATCTGTAATTTGTATATCAAACAAAAGATACATTGGCTTGTCCAAAATACTGAAAAAAAAACACTTTTATATCGCACCACTGCTGCTTTTCAAAAATTGATCGTGTTACAATTTTGGTCTTTACCGTTCGTCTGTGTGCTCGTGTTATGCTTTGTATACAAACGTTACTAGCAGTCAACTAATGTTTGTGTCACCTTTTTACCGTCATTCGTAGCAGTAGCATCTCATGTATTTTGCTTGCGTATATTATTTAGCGCTCTACGGTTTGCGTTCATGCAGCGCCTACCCATCCTTCCACGTGGAAGCATCACAATGATGGCTTGTCTGTGTTGGTTTGTTTGTGAAAACAGGTAAAATGGGGTTTTAATTAAGTTGTGCTTTTAAACACCTCTCCTCAAATGGCAAGTATTCTTAAACTAAAGTAATAACCAAATCTACCTAGCCTAGTCTTCTAAGAGTGCAAACAACTACGATAATAAGTGCTTTCAACACATAACCAGAACTTCCAACTACCCAACTCTGTAAGATTTCCTTTGCTGTGACACACAACTTAACGAGGCTTACACTCCGAGCCGACTGGCCCGTCGTGGGCTCTTCGCGCATAGGCAGATGCCATTGTATTGCCAGTTACTAATTTATACATTATGCTACATAAACCTTAAGTAAATAAAAACCCTTCAGCTTTTATCAGGGCTCAACCGTAGATATAAAAGACCTAATGGTTTTTTAAATTATATACAAATTTTATGGATCTACATACAAACAGCTGCAAAC
>VCRD01003156.1:13417-36691 GCA_006783055.1 Trinorchestia longiramus
ATCATACCGCCATTTGTTTTTTGTCAATCGCGACTGTACGGGTCGCCCCCATGTCCGACTTGCCCCCACACTACCCTACTTATCTTTAAAATTTTAGCAATTTCATATACACCACTGCTATATTTTAAGAGTTCTTGTTCATAAAACTTCCTATTAATTCTTCACTATTCATATCTTCAATCTATGTGTCACTGGTTCTGTTGACGATATTTACGGATTATGAATAGCTCACTTGTGAAATTTGGAAGGTATCCTTTATGAAAGTCTTTACGTCTTCTGCTTATCCTCATTCGATCTCCAACGTTGAAATTTGGTTCCTTCAAATTATTTTGTGTCCGAGGAAATAAATTATCGTAGACCCTTTTGCTGTTTTGTTTCAATGACGCTTCATGAGGTGTTATTTTTTTGGATCTATGAAAGCTATTCGTGTAATTGTGAATTAGATCTTGCAGATTATTAGTCCAGTTTTTATTTTTCGTGTGCGTAAAAGATTTCCACTGTCTCGTTTTTAAAGTTTTGTTGAAGCGTACAACAACTTGGGCGTTCGTTTCGTTTTAAGTACTAAAACATTGAATTCGATGCTTCTTGAATTATTCTTGTGTAAGTTTATTTATAAATTCTTATCGTTTATCAGTCTGGATTTTAGCTGGAATTCGTTTTTAAAAATTTGTTTAAACGATGCATTGATTTCCTCGCCTCTCTTTTTTTGAATAGCAATAGCCCAGGCATATCACTAAAGATATCAATCACAGTTAAAAGATCGTTTTTTAATTGGTTTCTGTATTTTTGCATATTAACTAAATCTGCTTGCTATTGATCATCAATCTTTGACATATTAACCCTTCTGGAGTTAAACCGGTGTTTTATTCGTTTATGAAGAGTGTACCGGGTGAGCCGAAAAAAACTGAACACACCTTTAATCAAAAATCTTGATTGTTTGCTAACTCTTATCCTGCCTTGCCGCACATCATTCGAAAGCCTATTATTTGACCTTGAAAATAAAGTTTTATTATTGTTGTGTACTGTGAAATGGCTTCCCAGCAAGATGAACGAGTGGAGGTGTCTGCACTTGTTCGAGTGGGAAACAGTGAGTGAGTTTGCAAATCTGGTCGGGGTATCCTGGACAACCATCTACGTGATCAAAAAGCGCATGGACGATGGCGAGGGTGTGAACAGACGTGCTGACATTGGTTGAACGAGTGTTGTAGGTCAAGACAGCTTGTGGAATGCCATTCAAAGCAGTCCCTTGACGTCCATGTATCAACACGTCAGGAGACTCGGGGTTGGAGCGGCCATAGTTCGACGAACAGTCATAAAGCTGGAAAGCAAGTCTTTTGTCATTGTGGAGAGGCCGCTGCTTACGCTAGCTATCCGCACCAAGCGTCTTGAAAGATGCCAAAGTCTCATGAACAATCTCATGTGTGCTTCACCTGGTTGGGTGATCATCTTCTCAGATGAGAAGATCTGGACAGTCGATCCGGTGAGAAACAGAAGAAACGACCGCTACTTGTCCCTCGGTGAGGTGGATAAGAGTACCCGCATCTTGTCAACAACGAAGCATCCGTCATGTCCCTCTGTTTCATTGCATCAAATGGCGCTGTGATGCATCTGATCTGGTTTTAGACCGGGTACCAGCTTACAGCCAGAGACTACGATAACAAGTTATCCAACATGCCGGTCCTTTGGATCAGTAATACATTTGACATGTCATCTGTCACTGTTGTGCTTCAACAGGATGGTGCCCCAGCACACACATCCAATCATGTGCAGGGCTTTCTGCAGGAGCAGAATTTTACCTGCTCGCCGAAAGACATGTGGCCGCCATACTAGCCAGACGTGAATCCATTAGACTACGCTTTCTGGCCTCACATTGAGACCGAGGCCTGCCGCGTTCGCCACCCTAACATCACCGCTCTTAAAGCATCCGTTGACAGGGAGTGGATGACCATGAACGCGAACTACGTTGTCAAAACCTGTCAAACCTTTAGGGGCCTTCTTGAGGCCCTCATCGGTACGAATAGTGGTTATATTGAATGAAATTAAAGATTAGATTGGTACTTTTATTGCCTGCAAATTTTACTCACTTTGGTCGAGCAGTTTATGAGGTACATAGGACAGAATTTAGATTTATGGTTTAATCAGTTTTTTCTGCCCACCCGGTATGTTTATTGGGTTTCTAGCCAATGATTTACTTGATTTGAAGACAATCCACTCTTACGAACAAGTTCATGAATTCCAACATAACCTTTTTAGGATTATAATATATGTACATCACTTAAGATTTTGTCACTCACCTCTGTGAGCTCACTTTTGGAATGTCAAAGCTTAACCAGCTTTTGTAGCATTAACTAATTTAGCATCTTGTCGTACTCAGGTTCATTAGGATCTAAAGCAATTTCAGCAGCTCGTTCTGCTAAGACATCATCTGTACAATTTCTATCTTTCGTTTTAGGATATTGAGAATAGAAAATATCATGTTTTTTACATGCTTGATCTAATGAATTGATCCCTTGATAACCTCTTTGAATTCGTTTTTGAACCTTAGTACCAGAACCGCAGGAGAAGTAGCTATGCTTTTTATTGAATGATCCGTTTTTGATTTCCTTGGATTGAATATGAAAAGATAATTTGAAATGCATCTCAGGCAAAGGAAATTTGCTAAGCATTGTATTTACAAGACCTTTGCCAGTTTTTTCATTATTAAGAATCGATTTTCACTAACTGAAATTGTTTTGATTTTCAATAGATAACATATCCGGGTAACTTGACACTGTTTTATTATAAATTATCATTTATATAAAAATATTTACAAGCTTATTTTCCAATGATTTTATGCTAGTGTATATGCCATTTGTCATCATTACCATTCAATGCAATATTATTTCTCTCCTTAGTATAGAGGGTATCTCAAAAAAAGCAGACCAAACTTTGAATTGATGGAGCTCTGCAGTTATTATTGATAATTTAGTTCTGTAAAGGCCAGCTTGTTATTTATGTAAATCAGTATCTACAATACCATTTGCATGAATAAAACATGTACATGTAAGAACAAATTCTCCTAGCAAATACCTTTCATTATGCAGTTAACAAAAGAACAAAGAGTGTTTGTGGTCACAACCTGAATTTCGACTAGAAGCATTAAACGTGTACAGGTCTTATTAGCTCAACATTTCCCCGGTCGAAGATCGCCATGCAAAGATACCATCCGGAAAAATGCTAATAAATATTAACAAGAAATAACTAGCCGTAATTTGAACAAAGGCCATTCAGGGCATAAGAGAACTGCGAGATCTGAAAAAAATGTTGAGAATGTGCGAAATTTGCTTTTACAAACTCCACAAGTGTCAGTCAGAAGAAATTGTTTGCCTCCAACAAAGTTATCGTTGAATCGTATTGTTGTTTGTGATTTACATTGGTATCGTTACAAGATTCATGTAAGATATTTACTTCTATTGGTTCTATTTCTATTATTGGGGGGTGTTGCCCCCGGGCAGCCACCGTAGTCGAGTGGTATGCGGCCCGTGTTCTGTATCGGGTATCTGCTTGTGCAGAAAGACTGCGTGTGGGTTCGAAACCCGGCAATGAATACGAGCTGTTTCTCGTTTCACGCCGTGAGCTCGCACTTATCGGTAAGACCTCAACTCATCGCCCATGGACACATCCCAGGATCGTCGCATGGAGCTCACCATCATCCTTACTCTAAGAATGTTAACCTTAAGAATTTAAAAACCAATGTACTAAATGTCTATGTACTGTGTACTTGATTGGAAATAAAGATTGTTTGTTTGTTTTGTTTCTGGAAACAGACTTTCCTCGTCGTAGGCTGTTCGCTGAATGGCTTCTTAATAAAAATGCTCGTTTCATGGAAAAAGTCGTAATTGGCAATGAAGTTGCTTTCTTTATTAATGGATAGGTTTCCACTTAAAATGAAGTGGAAGATTTTCATCATGTTATTATTAAAGGATATTCATTGGTAATGAGACATTGATCATTAAAGTACTATAATTTTTTATTCTTAGACTCTTGAGTTTCATTCATATCCCGGAGCAAACGTACTTTCGGTAGCCTCTACTAACAACGGTATTGTAACAATTTCGTGCAAGGAAACAAAAAAAATTTCGCTGTTAAGGAACAAATATGTAGTGAACAAGCTAGCCTTTACAGAACTAAATTATCAACAATAACGGTAGAGCTTTATCAATTCAAAGTTTGGTGTGTTTTTTTGGGACACCCTGTAAAGTTGATTGTTTTCACTTTAAATATTATACATTATTTTAGAGATAGTCCCTTTATTCAATAATCTTTCATATTCTTCCATAGTGATGTCATTTTTCGTTACTGTACACCCTTTGATTTTTTATCTATATTGTTTTTTATTTGATAACAATATAGTTTGGATCTAAGGCTTATAAATTCTTGAACTGATAATTCACCAGTTTCATCTTTCAATCTCCTATAACTTTGTTTGTATCTTAATAGAGAGAATATTCTTTCGAATAATTTGATGTTATATAAATCTTTATTTCTTTTTCTCTAAACAAATCATTTGTTTTGATATCTTAACATAGTGAGTCTGTATCAGTAAACAATAAATCTGCTTTATGGTCGTATTTATTCGTCATATGATTATACTGGAAATCATACATTAACGTTTTACTTATATCTAGCATAGAAATTCTTAAATAGATAAATTGGCTTATCAAATTTCAATCTTTGTTTTTACATATGACAAGCAGTTAAATTTTTTGAGAACATCTCGAAGCCTTTAAAATTTAGTTGCTAATCTGTTCAATTCCTTATTTGTTTTCACTAAATTCACTTCAACTCTATTTGTTAAGTTTTCCATAGTTTTACCAAATACTGAGTTAATAAAAAAGTTCAAATTGAAATTTAGCTTGTTGATGCTTTTTCGCATTTATATCAATGTGAGGCTTCATCCATGCGCTCTCGTCAAATTCTAATATTCTGTAGATCTTTTCTAGGTTCTGCCCTAAATTTAGATATTGTTGCCTCCCCTTAAACCTTTAGCGACCAATTTGTTTTTTTCTAGTTTCTACGTTTAAGCTCACAAAGACCGTCTGTACACTGATGCAATGAAGCATGCTGAGAGCCAGGCAGCCAAAAGAACGACGCTGTAACATGCCGCCGGGTTCAAACCTAGTAGCAACCTCATATTGCTCACTGTTTAATAATTAGAACAATTCTCCCAAAGACCGTGAAAGACGACCGAATAGTCCACTTGGTCGCTACAGGGTTAAGGGGGACATCTTGGTGAATCACAACTCATGAGAATCACAACTCAAAATCCATGAATTGAAAATTTTTACCATTTTCCCTAAGATGTCCCCTAAATAAATTAGACAGTTCCCATGGAAAACGCACGATTTGGATTCGACTAATAAGAAATTATTATAAAGATGAATACAAGAAAGATTTATAATAAATTATTGTTTTAAATGAATACTTTTTATTAATTTCATTCAAAACTTCCTTTCTGTATCTTATCTACCTATAACATGGCCCATATAGTACCTGTTGAAATTCCTTGGTTTAAAGTGATAAAATTAAGGATCTATGAAATAAAATAAATTTTTCAGTTTTACCCGTAAATATTTTTCATTAATCTACGCAGAACTTCCATTCTGTATCTTATCTACCGATAACATGGCCGTGTAAAAAATGAAAGCTAATAACAGATTAAACTGAGTCTTTTTATAGTGATCCTGCACTTCTGGTACTCACAATACAATGCTAATAATACATGCATACCCGTTCTGATTTCAGTGTCAATAATTTTTCTTCAGTAATGGATAGGAAGTAATGGGACGGACACACACCGAGGGAGAGAAAGAGAGATATGGAGATACAGTGTCTATATAATAGACAGTGTCTATACATAAGATACAGAAAGGAAGTTCTGAATTTAAATTAATAAAAAGTATACATTTAAAACACAATAATTCGTTGTAAATCTTTAATGCATTCATCTTTATAATAATTTCAAATTAGATATATCTAAATCGAGGAATTTCCACGGGAACCGTCTAGTCTAAAGTATTTCCCCACGATTTCATCACATTGCTACATGGAACGTATATGTTAAAATTTTCATTGATGATTGATATTTAGATTATGTTTGATCTGTATGTAAAATCGCACATTACTAAATTTTTTCGTTAACATTTCATTATTTCGAGAAACTTTGCATGCGACTCTAGTCTTTGTAGGCAACGATTCTAAGAGGCATCTCACAAAAAATGGTTCTCTGGTGGAAAGTAAATCTGGCATTGTCTCGACAGACTCAAGTGTACACCTGTGGTGCTGCGGTTAAAATAATTTATTTTCAGTATTATTTGAAACGAAAAGATGTACACTTCACTTCCTTAGCGATTAAAAATTGAAATCTAAGCTTTCATTGCACTATCAATTTGTATTATTTCTTTTGAGGTAACTGTACTTGGGTTTTCACTTCCTGCAGCAAGGTTCATCTGTTCCTGTTGTTCCCTCCCCACTTTACGCCAACAAGTGAGTGGGGTCGCCGAATTAAGAACAACGAGAATCCAATGGTTCACTTTTGGAGTCCTGATTAGTTGGAAATGATAGGATGGATTCAAGTTTTTTGCGAATTGTTTTCCAAACCTACATCATTTCATCACGATTTCATCATATTCGGTCGCAGTACCTAATGAATTTATCAATTATGATGAAAATTGTCGATTTAGATCATCTTTGATTCACGTGTAAAATTGCAAAAAACATTTTTTCGGTCAATGCCTCAGAATTTTGTAATGAAATACAAGCAACGATTATACATAGATAAAGAGGACTTACATCATTGAGGTAAATGTGATCCAGCATTGTATACCATTGTCTTAATCTACCGTGTAACTGATATGATGCGGTCAATTTTCTAGTGAACGAACTGTTATGTATTATGAAGGTGTGTTATATATAATTTAATATGGAGGTAAGTGAAAGTAATGAGGCAAGGTAGATTTTATTTCCTAAGTCGGCCTTGACTCATAACTAACGAGTCGAACAAAAACGAATTTATCGTATTATTTTTCCCCATAAATGCGTATTACATTGGTCTCCGTAGCGCAGTTTGAAAGAGCGACAAGTTGACCTTCATTGAAGAAAAGATGAGAGTATTATGTGCAGTCTGAGGCCATCTCGACTACTGGCCAGACGCGGCAATCTACAGCAGTACCTCTAGCGAGGACTGAACACGCTTATAAGTAACCACACACAATGTATTTCATCACCTCTTCCTCGGTAGTGAATTATTCAATGAATTCGACAACATTCAGACCAGAAACCGGAGATCATGATGAGTATTCGCTTCTTTATGCAAGTGCTTATAAAATATTACCGCATGAAATTTTTCAATAGTTCTATGCTTCTAAATCCAAGCCTAACCACACTTTTCGAATCATGAAACTTGAAAAGTAAGCGTAATTTGTGTGGAATAGAGCTGAAGCCTCAGTAGGCGAAATTCGCAATTGGGTTCCTCAATATGCAACTCAAAGACAAGAAAAGCTTTCAAAAGAATGGAAGTAGCAGCAAGACACACTTCTGAGAGTCAAGTTACCTTCACGTAAGAGAGAGATGATATAAATTACATCTACGGTATCAGCAGCTACAAGACTTTACGTCTACCGCTACTCAGTTTGAGTAGCAGGAACACTCGAAAGACGCGGAAGTCCAAAGTTACGCTGGAATCAAGTATTCGTCAACCCTAAGAGAGAAGTTCCTTTAGACCACTACAACAATAGGAGTTCAAACAATAACACAACTGAGACGGGCATTTCGAAGAAATGATCAATTCAAAAATGAAGTAGACAAATATAGCATCATTGTGACTCCCTCGAAATAGGCAGCTGCATGCCGAGAAAAAATTAACTAAACAGCAAATATTAAATCTACACCACGAAATTAAGAGTACAGAAACTTGCAGTAAACAGCAGGACTAACTTTCCACGGGGCAAGTTAAGGTGAGCTCTGATGAGCGTCGAATTCCTCATGCATGTGAACAATAGTAAGCATTGATAGTATCACTCTCCTCCCTCCAGCGCCTGAAAAACTTCAACTACACCCAGCGTGCTACCGCACAATCGTCTTCAGTGCACCTCAAAGATGCACTACGACAGTACAGCACTCTTGCCTCACGTAGTGCCGTACTTAAAAAAATATTAAGTCAAAGATATTACACCCTATCAACATAAAACCTTTACAGCGTAAGTCGAAGAATTCAGTGTAGATATGAATCTATATAACGTTAAATAATAAATTTAAATCGTAAGATTCACCCATAAAAATTGCTAGTACAGTATTAAGCGAACGATCACAGCTGCCAAAAACATAGAAGCAATTACTTGTGATTGCAAGTAGTGTCTGGGCAAAAACAGTTTCCAATGATTCCATGGAGATATGTTTCGAGAACAAGTTGAAGTCTTCAACGAAGTAGATGAAATGATTCCCAAAAGAAAACGAGAGAGCGGTCCTCCTGACAGAAAAAATCTTCGATGAGGTCTTAACATGGCATCAGCTAAAACACGATAAATTTGAGCTGACTTTAACAATTAGATGCCTAGAAACGACGTCAAGTGTAACACAAGTTAAGTACGCAAGATCATACCGCTAAGAAAACTAGCCGCCAACTTTTGAAACGAACTTGTTACTGGAATCGTGTTTCCATAAAAATAATACTTCCTAGAGATCAAAATTGATATACAAAAATTGCGGAAACTTAGAAGACATAGGTAAATTAATTATAGTGAAGAGTTTTAAAGCTCAAACAGAACTATCTAAACTATTTATATTTTCATGTTGCACTACCAGGAGCCACGAGTGCAGGGCAGAAGGAAGAAAATTTTAATTGCATAAATTATTTAGTAATTAATCAAGACGATTAATTAAAACAAAGAAAAAATTCGACCATAAAATAAACCTTGCTGATGCAAATGACGTACTCAGGCAGATATTCGACACCAGTCACATGCACGACGGTGGCAATCACATCTCATAACGACGCTACGACGACCACTAAGCAAAATGAGAACTATGGTAAATAGGGCTGAAACTGAATAAAAAAAATGGTAATTTTGTTGCGGGTAGCAAACCCTAACAACGTCATTCTACAATGTGTAAGCACGACACACAACACCAGGCACCTCAACTACGAGAGCTCTTCTCCATCCTCCGCGTACTCAGCAAGACAGCTCGAAAGGACGCTCCCGGTCCAGCATGAATGGCATCACGAATCAAGAGAAGTGGCCACTTGCCAGTAATTGCCTTTTTGGCACTAGAGAACTAGGCAGCATGTCGCAATCAAGGTAGAACGGCTCAAAACAAGAACCACGGAAATCAATATTCTTAGAGTAAATCACACAAACATAATCACCAAGCTGAAGAATCATTCCAGGTCGAGAACTTTAATTCATCATAGATCCATCTCGCGTTCAACTTATTCAAATTCGGATTGTTTCAAATGCATGAAATACCAAAAAATATCACATAACTTAAGAAGACAAACGTAGAGTAAAAATGCAGACAGTAAATTATCTAAACATCTTATAAATGTGATGACTTATTGCTTAGTAAGAGACATCATGAAGAAAGAAATCATTTTCGGCTAATTTAACAAGCGGACATTCCTAGATTCTAACAAAAAATTGCTGCTCACGACATGCAGTGTGCTCCGTTGCACTGAGATGCACGGTCTTGGCGAGCTCTGCATTTTATATTGTTCGAACTTCTACAATATTTACAATAAAAGCTGACAGAGTGCACGAAATCTACATTTCCGATAGGAAATCAGAAACTCACCTCGATAAGCTGCACATCACAAGAAATTCAGTGAAATGAATCGTTTCCTCGGATTCCTCAAAAATAAACAAGCATAAGTCAACATGTGCGTATCGCGTACGACAGAAAAGTACGAAAATGAACCTTTGATTCTCACTAACCAAAGAATTACGCCTGACTGTCACGTCAGGGAGAAGTACGCAATGCTTTCAAAGAACACCTGAGCTAAGACAAGCTTTATGTAATGTAATGATACTTGCACATTGAATAAAGTTTCCACAGGGGCACTGAGCATTTCAAATAGAAGAGATAGTGAAAGATAAATCAAGCCTACCTTATTATCAACACTAGCGTAAACTAAACTCCTGCAAATAGCTTTGCAATTTTTACCGTGAGCAGAATGATGTACGGAGTACTAAAGTATTACTGTATGCGTAATTAGCTAACCCTCTCTTAAATTAAAGTCTCCGTGGTACACCGAAGAAATATGCAACACACAAGAAATCTACTCCTCTTCAGAGTACGTCGAGTACGAAATGTAAATCCTAGTGAGAATTCTAGACAGTTAAAGTCGGACAGAATAAGATTGTTACTGACACCCCTGCTGCTAAAAGTTGAAAATCGTTGAATGCTCAATAGATAAGCTAGAAAATTACAATTAAAAACAGACAAGTTGAATCGCGCAGACAGTACCATCAGGACATGCACATGTGGTACTCACACGAACAGCAGCAGGCATTGCATGTCAGAGAAGTAAAATCAGCACCAAGGCCCAGCAGTAGGTGCCGAGCTGCTCGTACAGCCACATAATGACGCACTCGGACACACAGCAACAATAGAAAAATTCAAAACTCACCAAAGTTCTTCACGTAAACACAGAATATTAAGTAATAATGTTGTAGTAAGTACGTACGTCATATGAGTGTTAAATAAAAAAGAGGCTATTTCCAAATGATACTGTTTTTGAGAGAGTTAGAGGGAGTTATCTTTATTTTCATAGAGAAACATAATCAAAATAATTACAATGATCATGATTGTAAAAATTGAGGGGAGGACATTTGGAAACAGGAGGTAATAAAAATGAGAAATATGGTCATATTGAAGAGAAAATATTTCATAAATGTTTGGAGTGAGGCACTTCGATAAAGAAATAATAGAAATATGAAGGACAGCCAGCGAGACGAACAAGTTTAAGACAAAGTACAGGGTGGCGCATAAGTAACGCACCCTTTTAAAAAATTAATAATAAATAAACTATGAAAGGTATAACGATGGGGATAATTACGACATGTCGTATCCATAATTACATGTCGTATCCTGTCTACAGATACCCAGTGTATATTGCGGTAATACTTTATTTATTATTAATTTTTTAAAAGGGTGCGTTACTTATGCGCCATCCTGTATATGCTAGTTTTTCCATTGTATTTGGGTGTATGGCGAGCTTCAACGAGTCGAGTCTACCTCAGAACAGGTGTACTAAACGTTAACCGAGGAAAGTACAGTGTGACAAGAGTAAAGTTTTGTAAGAAAACTTTGTGACCATCGTAGTTATTGGCAAGCCTACACGAATTCAAAGTTTACCTCATTTGAGGTTTTATAAGTGTAAGCTGATTGGCATAGTACTTCCCGAGTTTCTGAGCACAAGTGGAAATGTGACAAGCAGTTGGTTCGGGTAATATCCTATTAGGAGTACCGGAAAGTCCTGTCCTCTTTTCTTTCTTTTTCTTCAACTTTGAGTTATTGAAACGAGGAAAAACTGTGACTGCAGACCTTTAATGTCAGCAACTCGAACGTCTAAATGCATCGTTGGGTAAAAAATGTTCTGCTTCCAGTGAACAGGAAAGGAGTAATTTTGCAACACGATAAAGCTAGACCCCATTCTTCCAGACAAACTCAAGAAAAATAAAGTCCTTAGGTTGGTAATTCTTCCTCACCCACCATACTCGCCAAACCTTGCTCCATAAGATTATTTACTTGTTTCGTTCTTTAGAGCATTTCATCATCGGAAAAAGATTCACAAATGTTTACGAGGTTGAAGCGGAGTTTAATTCCTTTATTTCTTTCAGAGATGTTTTTTTTAAAACGGGGATTAAAAATCTCCCAAGTAGATGGACATAAGTTATATCTAATGATTGATGACTATTTTCTTTAGCAATTAAGATTTTTCATTAATATATCTTTCAATTGTAATCCCTAACAAGAATCAGGACAGAAGTTTCCGGTACCCCTAATAATTCAATAAGAATTAAATGTGTTGCATATATGTGGTAATGTGTACAGTAGGATTCTGACTAATAAACTCGGAACATAAGGATTGTTCTGGTTATTCACGGGATCTGTGACGGCCGAGGGACAGAGCAGGTTTAAACCTAGTAAGATCAGGTGTAAGACGAGGTTGAATTGTTTACAAAATCTAATGCAATAGCACAAGCCAAGTGACTTTAAGTCACCTACTAAGAAGTAAGAAGTTACGCGCAACCTTCAGGTCTATAGAATGGCCGACCGCCATGTGCATACCTCGCTTGTACGCTTGCCTGACTTAACCCATTCGATCCGACTTTTGCTCATCTAAGTTATGGTGATAATTGCTACACCAGCCCATAAATAGGATACGTATTCCAAATTATGAACACATTTATCGTACAAATGTTTATTCCTGCTGGGACAAATTTCTCCTATTAGGATCAAAATGGTTAACCCTATTTTGCGTGTTCTGCCTCGTGCGACTAATTGCCCTATGGACAGTTGTAACATTGTTACTTACGTTTCAAAACTCACACCAACTTTAATAGCTCCTTATAACAAATTTTATCACTGTTTAAACAGAAAAGTGAACATTTTATAAAAGCCAGCCGTGTTTTAAATGTTACTCAACTAGGAAATCTAATAATTAGGTTCAATCTATTGATTGAACATTTCAGTGTCCCATCGGTATACTAGTAGGCTTCACACTTGTACGCCCTTCGGCAGTTTTGTGGCATGGATCCTGATGGACCTTCGTTTTTAATTAGACTTTGTAATGAAGTTTAGTTTTGAAGAGTGGTTTAGTTTTTACTGGCTGGGAGTGAGTGGATCTAGCGTAAAAAAGAGATGCATGCAGGATATTCTTTTATCTTGAGGAGCCACATAATAAAAGTGTCATTCATAAGCTATTGTAACTTCATGATGTACGTAGAAGATACCTCAAGGCAAAAGTTTTTACGTGAAAACTAAGCTCGATAGAAATGGGAATAAAGCTAAAAGTTGGTTTTGAGTGCTAGTGAAGTTGAGTTGGGATTCCGTGACGTGACCATGGTTGTTCAGGGTACATATTGATGGTTTAAAAAAATACAGTAAGGGAGTTTTGGGCAGAAGTTTTAAATCGTAAGAGAAAATGAGTATGCAAACTAGCTGCAGTAAAATACTTTTCACTGTTGATAGAGCACTAGCAGGTAATTTACAATGGAAATAGAAGGTATTGCCAATCATTTGAAAGGGGGTACTCCTAAATAAGAAGTTCTTAGTTGATGTGAGAGTGAAGTGATGCCTTCAAGGAACAAGGATACTGGAAGAACTATTGTGAGGTTAAATAGGAAGTTGATGGAAGGTAAGAGATTTTTCGTATAATTAAAATCGTCTAAGATTCAAATGGAACGATGGAGGAAATAGACACGGAAAGTTTTCAGGATACTTGGGAATTAGGAGGCGCATTGACTGATTATGAACATTACCACCACATGAGTTCGAAACAGAAAATTTTACATTGGATGAAATTTTTCTGTTTTTTTCGTCAATATGAAAACTTGGAAACTCAGTGGTAGAGAGGATTCAAGCATTTTATTGCAGGACCCAACTGCTGGATTGGGGTCGCTGCTGCGGAGACTTCGTGAATGTTCAGAGTTATCTCGACTTACCTAACTTCTCTTCAATTAGGAAATATTGCTTGTACTTATGATTAAATAAATAATTGTAAAAAGCATTTGACTTGGTATATCGAAGGGTTATTAGAAATTGAAAAACACGAACAAATCGAAAAAAAACAGCAGATTGAATAGATTCCTCAGCAATTTTTTTAAATTATAAAGATTTAAGAAAATTGGCTCTGAAGAAGTAGCCCAGACAGAGGCTCAGCACATGCATGACTGACATACGCACCTGCAACTTATTTCTTTCTCGCCAAAAATATTTCAACACTAACCCTAGTTCATCGTCCATTGCGGATATTTCTCAATAATTTATGATTTTATACTATATTGAATTCATTCTCAAGTTAATTCAATTCACAACAAAATGGAAATTATTGATGCAGAAACTGCATCAAATTAAAGATTAAACACTTTTTAATCATTGTGAGAAAACTACATGAAATTAACTCAATAGTTTACCAAATTTTAAGTCGCAGTTTACACTGGTATACAAAAAACATTTCTGGCATAGAATTTAAGGACAGATTTAGACTAATTTGAGGGTGCTGAATTCAAATCTGATCTTACATTTTTTCTATCACACACAGACAGTGGATCAGAAGACAGTGCGTAAATGATCCAAATATGTTTTGCTACATCTGCGGAAGTTTTACTTTGAAGACTCAGAGGCACAATATTACCGACTTATTTAAGAGCATGTATTTTGCATACTTCAAAGTACCACTTGGAGACCAAGGCAAGCATTGTGCTCCTCACAAAGTGTGCAAACCCTGTTTTGAGACCTTGAGATCATGGTCTCATGGAAAGAATGCTAAACTCAAGTTTGGAGTGCCTATGGTATGGAGAGAATTAAGCAATCATTTAGATGACTGCTATTTCTGCCTTGTCAATGTAAAAGGTTTCAATACGAAAAACAAGTAATATTTCCAATACCCAAGTATTCCTTCAGCTATTCGACCAGTTGCCCATAGTGAAGAAATACCTGTAATAATATTTACTGAGCTTCGAAAAATTAATGACACAGACCTCTACTCACCTTCTTCTAGCGATGAAGAAGACACTGCAGATATTTTTCAACCATGTGATGAAGATAGTGACAAACCAATTCTGTTTACTCAGTCTGCTTTAAATGATTTGGTTAGAGATCTTTATCCACCAAAAGAGTCTGCTGAACTGTTGGCTTCAACACTACAAGAGAATCGAATGTTGAAACCCGGCACAAGTGTCTCATTTTATCGCAAAAAGGAAGCAGAGCTGGGTAAGAACTTCCATTCAGATGGGCAGCTTGTCTATTGCACTGATGTAGAAAGGCTACTTCTCTTCATGGAACTTCCAGTATATAAGCTTGGAATGCATTTTGTATTGTAGTGCAGAATTTTCTAGAGAATAAGAGAGCAGACAACTATGAAGAGATTGTGGAAGAGCTAATGAGCTTGCGAAATCTTGAATGTACGAGGGGGCTTCAAAAAGTTCGTAGAAAATGGATATAACTGAAAATTATATGAAAAGAATATGATTTCAATGCACCAGAACGTTCCTGTACCAACGTGTTATAACGTGTTCTCACATGAACCCTTAAATGAATGTTACAACGCGGTGCCGCCATTTGCAAGGCAGTAACCGTTCAAGCAACATGGCATCTGCCAAAATCGAGGCCAGGACAAACATCAAATTCATGGTGAAGCTTGGGTGGAAGAACAGCCAAATCATTGACTCTCTGGAACAAGTTTATGGTGGCAATGCCCCAAAGAAATCAGCAACCTACAAATGGATTAGTCGTTTCAGAAGCGGAAGAAATGAGACTGAAGATGATCCCCGCAGCGGCAGGCCATGCACATCAGTTTGTGTGGAAAACATTGATGCTGTTCGTAACCTCATTGAAAAGGATAGACGAATAACCACCGAATCAGTAGCAGACACACTCAACATCTCCGTGGGTTCTGCACACACAATTCTGGTGGACAGTTTGGGACTGAGCAAGCTCTCCGCTCGATGGGTTCCTAGGCTGTTGCGCCAAGATAAGCAGGAATCAAGGGCAGATCTTTCAATGGAAATTTTGAACAAGTGGGATGAGAACCCTGAACTTTTACTGCAGCGAATTGTGACCGGGGATGAAACATGGATCTACCAGTACGATCCCGAGGACAAAACTCAATCGAAGCAGTGGCTGCCCAGGGGTGGAAGTGGGCCAGTCAAAGCAAAATCTGAGCGTTCAAGAGGAAAGGTTATGGCCACTGTCTTCTGGGATGCAGAGGGGATCTTGTTAGTTGATTTCCTCGAGAACAAGAAAACTATTACAACTGTTTATTATGAAGAGATTTTGAGAAAATTGTCCAATAAAATCGCAGAAAAACGCCCTGGGAACCTGCATCGGCACGTCCTCTTCCACCACGACAATGCACCCGCGCACGGCGATCGGCAGACCAGAGCTGTGCTACGCGAATTTCGATGGGAAATCATTCGACATCCACCTTATAGCCCCGACTTAGCCCCATCCGACTTCTTTTTATTTTCAAACCTGAAAAAGTCATTGAAAGGTACCCAGTTTCCATCAGTTGAAGCAGTAAAAAGAGCTGCCATGACATGGTTCAAATCGCATGACTCTCAGTTCTACACAGATGGACTTACAGGCTGGTATCATCGTTTGCAGAAATGTATTGACCTAGATGGAGCATATGTTGAAAAATAAACATTATGACTTTGACCGTTTTTTCAAACTGTCCTTTTTCCACGAACGTTTTGAAAGCTTTTTCCACGAACTTTTCGAAGCCCCCTCGTAGAATGAGTATCAAGATTCACTATTTATACAGCCATTGAGACAATTTTCCGGAGAACCTTGGGGATGTGAGCGAGGAACAAGGGGAGCGTTTTCATCAGGACATTAAAAGAATGGAAGAACGGCATCAAGGTCGGTGGGACTCTTATATGATGGCGGATTATTGCTGGAACTTGACGACAGATAACCCAGAAGCTGTTCATGCGAGATCAACCAAGAAAAGATAGTTCAGATAACTGCCATTTGACATTAATCGGTACACCATATATATATGTATCTTTATATTTTCTATTTTAATTGTCACTATTTGATTTGCTGTACATGAAATTTGTAATCTTCGTTATTCTTTGATTAAGAATATACAAAATGTAGTAGTAAATTTCACGTGTTTTTATCATGAAACCTTCGATATATAGGCTGACGAGTAATTTTCATCAAAAATTGAAAACTGATATACCTCGAAATCCTGATGTGATAGACAAAAACCGAGTTCATATTCGTAATCAGCAACCCAAATTTAGTTAGAATTTGGTTTAAAGCCTTTGGCGAGAAATATTGTGTTGACCAGTGTTATAGGAGTGATTGACAGAAAATAAAGGTTGATTGTTCTTGAGCCAATGCCTGTGCAGCTAAATACAAGCAAGTACAATTGATCGGATAACCCGCAAGGGAATCCCATTTACCTACATTCGAAATAACAGTTTCTTAACAGTAGAAAAAACATACATCGCACGAGGACTCATCAAAATGAACAGAAGACAGGTAACTGGGGAGAAGCCACAATGAAACGCCCGCTTGACAACTGTTGCATCTTGATCCCCAGCATTAGTCTTCGTTAGGCAATAACATGAAATGAAGTTATTGTTATTGTTTGAACTCGTGATTTTAAGTAAATACATACAGTCAAAGAAAAGACTGGCCAGAATGTCGTTTATACAAAGGTGGATTGAATTATTTCAATCGGAGGAGCTCCTGAACACTCTGGAGAAGACGATGACGATGGCTGCTGCAGCGGCGACTCCGAGACCAACTTTCACCCAGTTGCGCTCGTCGCCGGATATAGCGAGGCGTAGTTGCTGCAGTTGTCTGGAGGCAAAGAGATATATCAATAGAGAGCTGCAAGTGCATGAAAGTGATGTATAGCGAATCGCTGGGCTCACACTACAAACGCTATTTCAAAACAATAACATACGGTGAGACGCCACTTCAAAACAGCCAATGAGCAGCCTCGCTACAAACGGCCAGTCCGCAACAACCAATGAGTGGCCCCCGCTGAGGCAGTTAAGGCCAGTCGAACACCAGAATAAAGACGACCGATAGGCTGCGAATTCGAAAAGGTCCCTCGTGACTACTGAGATTCATACCGCTCGTGTTGTGCTCTGCTCCGCGGAATTGTGCTCGCGTGCAATTTATTTTGAACGGTGTTCTTTCCCTTTGTGATCAAGCAGCCAAGTACAGATAAGAGCAGTGGTTGGTGCTTTAGCCTATGAGAACTCGTTCTCGGGCACAGGTGAGCTTCCTTTCCCATTTTACTGCTTCTTTATAATTTTTGATTTTATTGTGTAGATAGGGTGGCCATTTGAAATTAAAATTGAAAATTAACCGGGGTGGGGATGAGGATAGTCAATATCTATGTTAGATTAGGATTTATGTGGTTCATGTACATATTGTAAATACAAAGCCCTGACGGGCTTGTGTATATATGTACATACCCATAAGTAGTCTCGAAGAAAAAACTTCAAGACTACCTAATTAGGCGCATTGCGCCTGTATAGCCTCCTGATGTCCTTCTTTTCACTTCCTGTTTCTGTTACAATCTGGGACAAACTCTTTTCTTCAGCTCTTTCCTGATGGCACCGAGCACCACCCTAGGGTGGCCATTTGTTATTGGTGACTGATAAGAGGACGCAATTATGCCGCCTCCCTCTTGACCGGAGTAGTGGGGCCGCTTCTGGGCGTGCCGGCTCATCGAGCCGGCCGTCCAGGGGCTCCTCTCCTTCCTCAATCCCAACCCTTTTCTAAATCCCGTACCTCCTCTCCTACAACCACCATCTCTCAACCTAACCCTAATGCACCTAACCCTAAACCTCGCACCACCTTACTACCCCCACCCCTTAATTGAACCCCTGCTATCCCCTCACGACCTGCAAAAGTACCCAGTTATAGAGTGCAATTGAAAACAACTGATCAGGCCAAACCAACTGATGAACAAAGAATTTTTGAAATAACTTTTCGTGAATTAAATGCACCGCTAAGACTGACAACGACAAGGATCGGATACTACGCTGTGACGGACGACGTAACTTCTACCGACAAACTGACTTCTAAGAAAGCTACTACCGCATTTGAAAAAATTAACCTAACTCCAATTATCCCCCCAGACTTACGAGCAAAGCGTACAGTATTCATAAGACAAATAGACGCCGACATTGGACTGAAACCGACGGAAAAAATTAACAATGAAATTAAAAGCCAATGACTGGCTGGCAGTGACTGAAGTTATAAAAATAAAAAACTATACTCACTAAAACTGGTGACAACGGACACAACGACCGCACAACGACTGCTGAGAGACGGATTTTACATGTTTCATACCAAAATTACCCCCAACAGTGTGAACAGGAAAAATACACACATATTAATCTGTTACAAATGCTTAAAATTTAAAGACCATGCCACGCACCAATGCACATCTCCAACCAACATTGTTCAGAATGGTCATCAAAAGAACACACCTACCAACAATGTACAACTCTACTAAAACAATGCCTCAACTGCCAGGTTTCACACACACTTACTGCCAATTGCCCATACAGGAAAAACATAAGACAAAAAGAAGAAACCGAACAATGACAGAAACAAGAACAGACTCATAGTTCTTATGCCGAAATAGCAAAACACGCCATACAACAAACAAACCCACCACAGCACACACTAACATCAACAAACCAAACACACATCAAACTCACAGCCCTCATACTAGAAACACACATAGCAGCACTAGACAAAACAAAAAATTCGGCAACATACTCTCACAATCTCTAAAACTAAACTTCGATATCGCTACTACATTCCCGGACAGAGACTCAACAGCTATCTTTAACTTTTATTATGACGAAACCAACTCGCAACAATCCCAAACGACAAAAGATCACACAATGGACCAAACGATAGACACAGCAATGGACGAGACCGACGCAGCTACATACACACAAATAAGACAAAAAAGACGGATAAGTGATGGAATGGAGGACTCTAAACTACTAATGGACAACAAATATACGATATATGTTAAACTTTATAGGAACTACGCGGACAGCTCAGACCAGGACAATGACAAAGGACTGAAACTCTACACAGAAGACTTCAGACACCAACCGGTGGTGGAAATGTTGAGGAGAAGAAGGGCTCTGTTTCTGCACACCAAGATTAACATAATACCCCATGAACAATTTATTACACTTCCAAGATATCACACAACCACCACAATAACCAATAAAACCAAACACACATCAGAAAAATGATCCCCAGCACACTAACCATCATTCAATACAATATACAATCTTGGAACAAGAAAAGAATAGCCCTCTCTAATATCTACAATACAATAGACCCCGACATAATACTCATAAACGCTCATTCCCTCATAAACAGTGCCACTTAAATTTTTCAACTTCAATATTTTCTTCACCAACAAATACAATGAACACCATGCCGGAGTTGCCATAGCCATAAAAAGGCACATTCCTTATACACTACATGACACTTTCCACTCTGACTTGTTAGCCGTAACAATAGATACACAACAAGGACCGATCACTAAAGGCACCACATACACTCCACCCGGAGCAGAATACCTTCACTTCATAGATTTTTACAATTTATTTAATAGACCTCATCCAGCTTACTTTTTTGGAGACATCAATGCTGCTCACAGGACTCTAGGACACACATACAACAACAATAAAGGATCACACCTACACACACTCATAACGCGATACCAACTGAGACGTATAGGCCCAAACTTCCCCACACTTACGAGTATTACACATAGAAGCACAACATCCCCAGACATTTTACTGCAAAATAAACATGCATATTACAACATTCACCTGAAACCAGGACCACTCACTCCCTCTGACCATATTTCAATCATAGCCCCAATTTCTACAAACCCAATACAAATCCCCATCAAACAACGCAGACACTATCACAAAGCAGACTGGGAGAAATACAGAAAAAACTGTCAACAATCACACCACCCACAGAACATACCCCTACCTTGGAAGAAATAGACCAATACCTTGACATCTGGACAGAACACCTGCAAGAAGTCACTGCCAAATGCATACCCTTACTTTCACACAGGATCATACCAGGCATCAAACCCACACATGAAACACTAATAATCCAAACACAATACCAACATACAATACAGTACATACAAAACAATGGTCCATCAACGCAACTAAACAGACAACTTATAGTTCTCAAAAACAAACTTCAGTCCATTTACAAACAACAATATTCAAATAATTGGAACACAATAATTCAATCACTTGACATACAGAAGATCCCAAAATGTTTTGGTCATCCATAAAAAGGATGACGTGTTCACACACAAAACAAAAAATACCTTATCTAATACATAATAGCACACACCTACACACACCACACGACAAAGAACTAATATTCAGACAACATTGGCAAGACATTTTTACAGATTATGATAAAGAAAACTTTGACACAGAACACATCAACAGAATACAGCAGCACAAGAAGAACATTACACACGAAATAGCCCCTTACAACACAGGAGATATCAATAGACTTGATCCCCTTCACTTCCCCCGATAACCCCTGATGAACTCTTACAAACACTGAAAACATTTAAGCAAAAAGCCCCCGGTCCCACAGGCATCACAAACTTCAACTCAAACAGCTTCCAAAAAACATGATCAATTACCTGCCATATACATTCAACATGTCCATTTCAGCTGGCTATTTTCCTCACAAACTCAAACATGCAATAATGATATTTCTCTCCAAACCCAACACTTCACAAAAATCAGTACAAAATTACAAACCCATTTTTTTACTAGATGCACATGGCAAACTAATCGACAAATGCTTAATAGAAGACAAATTATATAACAATACATGACCACTACAATATTATGCAACACGGTTTTAGACAATATAGAGGGACACACACAGCATTAGCAACATTACACGAAACCATAATAATAAACCTAGCACAAAAACACACAATAGACATAGTATTAAGGGATGTGTCAAAGGCCTTTGACAGGGTATGGCACTCCAGACTCATCTACAAACTCACAGAAACAAACTTACCCTCACTATTCATCAAAACACTAAATGACTATCTCACACACAGAACAGCATCAATAAGAATAGATACATATACAGGACCCCGTTTACACTGCATACAGGCGTACCTGTCACCAATACTTTACAGCTTCTATACCCACGATTTACCGCCCCAATTACCCAATACTGATTACATCTGTTTTGCAGACGATGTCACTCAAATAACTTTTGGTAAATACCCCCATGATGCAGCTCAACAAACCATACACCCAATAACACAAATCAACGCATACGAAAGTAAATGGAAAATCGAAACTAATATCAAAAAGTTCAAAATTATCAAACAGATATAAAACAGCAGATATCATCATAGACAACACATACTTCCCGTACTCAGAAAAAGGCACAGTTTTAGGAATTCAATTTGCATCTTTTGGATTTAAAAATCAATCAACGTCCAGATGCACAATAGCAAACAACAATCTCAACAAACTACTTAGATTCTACCACCTCTCCCAATCTACCAAGAACAAACTATACATGGCATTTGTTAGATCTGCCTGAATATACCCAGTCATCCCCCTGCACACATAATCTCCATCAGCCATATCAAACTTACAGAAAGCACAAAACAGAGCCCTCCGTTACATAACCAACACAAGACGGACAGATTTTGCGACAGCCAAATCCCTTCACGAAAGCACAAATATTCCACCCATCAACATCCTTCTGTACGAATACGCAAAGAAAATTTGGTCCAATTTACTAACAATAGACATAGAACAATAGAATAGTCTCACGCTCCCGCAAAAAACTTATCAACAAGCAGCACCATAGATTCCGAAGTTCGAAACTGAATGCCCTGGCCCCTGCACCACAACCAAGATACCTATAACACATCACGAGCAAAACAGGCCGAAAGGCCGAGCGCAGTCGCGTTGAGAGATAACGGGGTTTCAACGCGGGACGGCGCTCGTCCTAAAATGGGAGGGCAGTTGGAACCCCGGGTCCTGTGTGGAGAGTCAGACAGCATGACGTTGACTTAAACAAGACCACAGCGTAGTATCCACCAAAATGACAGAACATTAATAAAACTCCCACTATTTAAATCTTCTAAATTTTACATTAAAAATCAGGACACCCCAACCACCAACCTTAATCACATCCTAAACTTAATATTCCTACCCTCATCCTTGTCCTCGCAAATTCCTTAACCTTGTAACCCCACCTGGAACTTCCCTCCTCAAACTTGTATACAAGTAAATCGGTGTACATATGTAATAACTATGTACATCTGTGTATGTGAAAAAAATAATAATAAAAAATATACACATATATGTGTATGTATGTGTATAAAAAAGGACATATATATATATATATATATATATACAGGTGGTGGACAAAATAATGGAAACACCTAATATTTTACCATCATAATCTTAGAACATA